>PISX010011239.1:0-66358 GCA_004024625.1 Mellivora capensis | reverse complement strand
ATGGGATTGGGAGGGAGACAAACCATAAGTGACTCTTAATCTCACAAAACAAACTGAGGGTTGCTGGGGGGAGGGGGTCAGGAAAGGGGGGTGGGGTAATGGACATTGGGGAGGGTATGTGCTATGGTTAGTGCTGTGAAGTGTGTAAACCTGGCAATTCACAGACATGTACCCCTGGGGATAAAAATATGTTTATAAATAAAAAAATAAAGAAATTAAAAATAAAAATTAAAAATTGTAAAAAATAAAATCTAAAAAAAAGAAAAACTAAGAAAAGAAAGGAACATGTTTTTCTGATAATTACAAACTATAAAAATCTTAACAGCTGGCATCAAATGAATAGTGAAAGATGAAACACTTTCCTCTCAGGATCAGGAGTTAGACAAAGATAATCTGCCCTTCTGACTCTTACTCAGCATAGTACTAGAAGTTCTAGACAATGTATAAGGCAAAACATAAAAGGTGTACAGAATGAGGAAGAAAACAAAGATAAAACTTTATTTTCCCACACATTCTGACCATTTACATACAATTCCAAAGCATCTACCAAAAAAAAAAAGGACACTAGAACAAATCTGTGAGTTGGCAGACCACAGGATAAAAATCAATATGCAAAAATGCATCACATTTCTACATACTATCAATGAAAAGTTGGAAACTGTAATTTGAAGATATATAATTTACAATAGTGATAAATATGAAATGCTAAGCTATGTTTATTATAAAATATGTGTAGAGCCTGTAGTCTAAAAATTGCAAAATCTTTTTTTTAATAAAAATTGTAAATCTTATTAAAACAAAAAGTCATGGAGATATATACCATATTCGTGGACTGGAAAAGTTAGTGTGTGAAGATATTAATTCACCTAAAATTGTCCCACATATTCAATATGCAATTTCAATAAAAATTGCAGGAGTAATTTTTAAATTTTTTTAAATTTATTTATTTGTCAGAGAGAGAGGGAGAGAGAGCGAGCAAGCACAGGCAGACAGAGTGGCAAGCAGAGGCATAGGGAGAAGCAGGCTCCCCGTTGAGCAAGGAGCCTGACGCGGGACTTGATCCCAGGACCCTGGGATCATGACCTGAGCCGAAGGCAGCCGCTTAACCAACTGAGCCACCCAGGCGTCCCTGCAGGAGTAATTTTTAGAAAAATAAAATAATTTATTTTAAAATTATAGGAAAAGAAGAAGACACATATAAAATAAAAAATTTGGAACACTCATACTACCTGAATTTTTTTAAGATTTTATTTATTTATTTGACAGAGAGAGAGATCACAAGTAGGCAGAGAGGCAGGCAGAGAGAGACAGGGGGAAGCAGGCTCCCTGCTGACCAGAGAGCCTGATGCAGGGCTCAATCCCAGGACACTAATATCATGACCTGAGCCAAAGGCAGAGGATTAACCCACTGAGCCACCCAGGAACCCCATACTAACTGATTTTTAAACCTACTTAAACTACAGTAGTCAAGATAATATTAAAATAGAGAATTAATAATCATATAGATAAATGAAACAGAAGAGAAACCCAGAATCATACTTACATATTTATGGTGAATTGATTTTCAACAAAAATGCAAAAACAAGTAAATTTTGGTTTTGTTTTGTTCTTTAAGTTTTTATTTAAATTCTAGTTCATTTAACATATACTGTAATATTAGTTTCAGGCATACAATACAGTGATTCAACACTTTCATACAATGCCCAGTGCTCACCGCAGCAAGTGTGCTCCTTAATCCCCATGGCCTATTTAACCCTTCCCATCTCCATTCTGGCAACCATCAGTTTGTTCCCCATAGTCAAGAGTCTATTTCTTGGTTTGCCTCGCTCTCTCCCCTTGTTTTCCTTTGCTCATTTCTTTTGTCTCTTAAATTCCACATATGAATGAAATCATATGCTCTTGATTCAGTTATTTTTGTATTCTTTGGGTAAATAGCACAATTCTATATCATAGGATGGTTCTACTTCTAACATCTCAAGGAACCTCCATACTGTTTTCTAGAATGACTGCATCAGTTTGCCTTCCCACCAACACTGCAAAAATTTCCGCTTTTTCCACATCCTTGCCATTTCTTTCTTGTGCTGTGTTTAGCCCTTCTCACATGTGTGAGGTGATGTCTCAGTGATGCTGAACATCTTTTCATGTGTCTGCTGGCCATCTGGATGTCTTCTTTGGAAAAATGTCTATTCATGTATTCTGCCCATTTTTAATTTGATTATTAATTTTATGGCTGTTGAGCTTTATAAGTTCTTTATACATTTTACATATTAACCCTTTATCAGATACGTCATTTGCAAATATCTTCTCCCATTCAGTAGGTTGCCTTTTAGTTTTGTTGATTGTTTCCTTAATTGTGCCAAAGCTTTTCATTTTGATGAAGTTCCAAGAGTTTCTTTGAGTTTTTGTGTTTCCCATGCCCCAGGAAACCTATCTAGAAAGAAGTTACTACTGCCCATGCCAAAGAGGTTACTCCTTGTGTTTTCTTCTAGGATTTTTATGGCTTCCTGTCTCCCATTTAGCTTTTTAATCCACTTTGAGTTTATTTTGATATATGGAAAAAGAAAATGGTCCAGTTTCATTCTTTTACATATAGCTGTCCAGTTTTCCCAACACCATATGTTGGTACCATACTATTTTGATCACCAGAGCTTTGTAATGTAACTTGAAGTCCAGAATTGTGATGTCTCCAGCTTTGCTTTTCTTTTTTCAAGGTCACCTTGGCTATTTGGAGTCTTTTGTGGTTCCATACAAATTTTAGGGTTGTTTGTTCTAGCTTGGTTTTGGCATTTTGATAGGTTGCATTAAATGCATAGATTGCTTTGGGTAGTATAGCCATTTAAACAATGTTCGTTCTTCCAATCCATGATATGGAATGTCTTTCCATTTCTTTGTGTCATCTTGAATTTCTTTCAGCAGTGTTTTATAGTTTTCAGAATATAGGTCTTTCACCTCTTTGGTTAGGTTTATTTCTAGATATCTTATTGTTTTTGCTACAATTATAAATGGCATTGATTCCTTAATTTTCCTTTCTGCTGCTTCATTATTGTTGTATAGAAATGCAACAGATTTCGGTGCATTTATTTTGTATCCTGTGACTTTACTGAATTTGTTTATCAGTTCTAGCAATTTTTTGGTCAAGTCTTCAGGTTTTTTAAATGGACTATCATGTCATAATAGTGAAGGTTTTACTTCTTTGCTGATTTGGAAGCTGTTTATTTCTGTTGTCTGATTGCTGAGATAGACTTCCAGTACTATGTTAAATAATAATGGTGAGAGTGGACATCTTGTCTCGTTCCTTATTGTAAAGGAAAAGCTCTCAGTTTTTCCCCATTGAAGATAATATTAGCTATGGATTTTTCACGTATGGACTTTATTATGTTAAGGTATATTCCCTCTAAACCTGTTTTGTTGAGGATGTTTATCATGAATGGATGGTATACTTTGTCAAGTACATCTATTGAATTGATCATATGATTCTGATCCTTTCTTTTATTAATGTGGTATATCACAGTGATTGATTTAAGGTAATTAAATTTTTAAAAGGATAATCTTTTGGGGGCACCTGGGTGACTCAGTGGGTTAAGCCTTTGCCTTCAGCTCAGGTCATGATCTCTCGGTCCTGGATCAAGCCCTGCATCGGGAACTCTGCTCAGCAGGGAAATTGCTTCCCCCCCCCCTCTCTCTGCATGCCTCTGCCTACTTGTGATCTCTGTCAAATAAATAAATAAATAAAATGTTTTTTAAAAAATTAAAAAATAAATAAAAGCATAATCTTTTTAACATCCCAATCCATACCTCACACCTTTTACAAAAAAAAAAGAAAGAAAGATAGCTCAAAATAAATTATAATCCTGACTATAAAACCTAAAATTCTAAAACTGCTAGAAGGAAACATGTGAAAATATTTGTGATCTTGAATTAGGCAAAGGTCTTATAGATACAGCACCAAAAGTAGAATCCATAAAGAGAAAAAAAAAGATAAATTGGACACCATCAAAATTAAAAATTCTGATCTGTGGAGGTTGGTGTTATCAGAATAAAAATACAAGACAAGCCATAAATTAGGAAAAAATATTTGCAAATCATAATGATAAAGAACTTGTAATTTTAGTAAAAGCTCTTAAAATTCATGAACAGGAAGCCAAAAAAATTTTTTAACAATGGGCAAAATATCTGAACTGACAATTCACCAGAATATATACGAATAGCAAACAAGCCTATGAAAAGTTGTTCAACATCATTAATCATTAGGAAAATGCAAATTAAAACTATATTGGACTGCTATACATCTGTGGTAATGAATAAAATTTTTAAACAAGCAATTCTAAGGTTGCTGAGTAACTGGCCTCATACGTTGCAAAATGCTATAGTGACTTTGTTAAACAATTTAGCAATATCTTATAAAATTGAAAACATGTTTATCAATCTTGCCACTTTCAGACATTTATCCAAGTGAAATAAAAACTTGTGTTCACAAAAATAAATAAATAAATAAATAAATAAACAAAAAACCCTGTACGAAAATGATTTTATTCATGAACTGAAAGCCACCCATATGTTCCTCAACTCCAGTGTGGAGTAGGCATATACAACGGAATGAACCACAGCTATAACAGAGAATGAGCTACCAATATAGACCACAGCATAAATGAATCTCAAATGAATTATGGTAAGTAAAAGAAGCTAGGTGCGAAGGTTATATACTACATCATTCCATTTACGTGTCATTCTTTCAAAAGCAAAACTATAGGCAAAAGGTAGATGAGTGTATATCAGAGCTGGAAGCAGGGAGGGAGGTGTGAAGTTTGCCTCTGAGGAGTTTATTGGGGTAATGGAACTGTTTTAAATAATAATTATTGTGGTGGTTAACAGACTGTATATGTATGCCAAAACTCTCAGAATTTTATGTTTAAAAATCTGAATTTTACGCCATGTAAATATATCTTAACTAAAAACAGAACAAATTAAGTACTAAAAAAAAACAACTAATAAATTATCCTAATAATAAAATCAGACATGTGAATAAAAATGCATATGGAAGAAATTTAAAATCATGTAATTTTTTCCAATAAAACTTAGTAATAATCTAAATATTCACCAGGCAGAAAATATCAAAAGGTAAGGCATAAAACAATATTTTTAAATGAAATAAAAACAATTACAAAAAATTCTAAAATTATATTGAGAAACACACTCATGTATAGTGTCAATGGTATAGCAAAATACTTGAATAATTTATACTATGACTTTACTCTTTTTATGCTAGCTCTTAAGGGATTATAACAACTTTAATATTTTTATTTTATACCTGTGCAAAGACATTTAGAAGTTTCTAATAAAGAAACTACATGCATTTGCAATATACCATCAAAGGAACATCATTGTGTCTGTGTTAAGAGATTGGGTGGGTCAGAATGATCTCACGAGAGGATGTTCAGAAGAGACTGTGGCACTACAACCAGTGTGAGCGGCAATTTCAACAGGAAGAGGCATCCATTCTGGGGGCGCCTGGGTGGCTCAGTGGGTTAAGCCTCTGCCTTCGGCTCAGGTCATGATCTCAGGGTCCTGGGATCGAGCCCCGCATCGGGCTCTCTGCTCAGCCGGGAGCCTGCTTCCTCCTCTCTCTCTCTGCCTGCCTCTCTGCCTACTTGTGATCTTTGTCTGTCAAATAAATAAATAAAATCTTTGAAAAAAAAATCCATTCTGATTCAGAGACTACTCCTCTGTTTGTTTCATGGTGATTAACATGCTACAAGTTGCAACATTTTGGTTAGTTTTAACCAAAATTAAACCAGACATACAGGTTTAAAAGTAGTTGATACTGAGCGGGGAATGGCAGGTTGACCTCAATCCCATTGCAACCTCTACCACACATTAAACACGTGACCACAGAGAGATTGTTTGACTTCTTTGTTTTGTTGGGTTTTTGTTTTGTTTTGTTTTATTTTGTTTTTCTGACAGAAGAAATGGAGATTAGAAAAAGAATGAAATGGAAATTCCCCATTTATTTATTTGTTGTCAAATTCTATCTACTGTGTCTACATTGTATCTATCGAGGCATGCACTTGAGCTAGGAAAATCAGCAAGGGGAACTTTGTGGAGCTGGGCAGAAAGCACATTCATCAAATGATAAAATTAATAAGCACATAAATACTCTAAAGATGGTCAAAATGTAATAGAAAATACCATAGAAAAGAGGCTCTGGCCTAGACTGGGCTTAAAGCTGTGAAACGAGGAGCCCGGAAGGTTTTCTCTAAAGAAAACTGTTTGAGATGAAATTGAAAGCAAAGGAAAAGCCTGTAAACAGCATGTTACCTGCCGCTAGTTAAGTGCTCAATAAAAATGCCTTATTTTGTGCAAGAAAAGAAAG
This sequence comes from Mellivora capensis, assembly GCA_004024625.1. Taxonomy (NCBI): domain Eukaryota; kingdom Metazoa; phylum Chordata; class Mammalia; order Carnivora; family Mustelidae; genus Mellivora; species Mellivora capensis. The sequence goes on along the minus strand of PISX010011239.1, from coordinate 59,988 downwards.
CAATCCGGGACGCCTGGGTGGCTCAGTGGGTTAACTGGCTGCCTTCAGCTCGGGTCATGATCCCAGCGTCCTGGGATCGAGTCCCGCATCGGGCTCCTTGCTCGGCAGGGAGCCTGCTTCTCCCTCTGCCTCTGCCTGCCACTCTGCTTGCCTGGGCTCTCGCTCGCTCTCCCTCTCTCTCTCTCTCTGACAAATAAATAAATAAATAAAATCTTAAAAAAAAAAAAAAAAAAAAAAAGAAAGAAAAGGAAGCAATCAGCCTATAGCATTAATGAATCACCTGGGAAGTGAAGGTAACACCAGAGGAGCTGACTCAGGGATATCCACACCTCCTGTTGTAACTATCAGACGCAGGTGGAAAGTTGGGCTGTACCGAGCAATCGCCAGTGCTCTGTGGAAATAACTTTTCCTGAATACTAAGGCTAACTGCTTGCCTGACTCTCTCCTCTTTCAAGCCATGCAAAGCTTTTAGTGAAAGAAATTCCTCACCACCTCACTGGCTACAATCAATATGATCCACATCACTTTCCACTGTGAGAACTATAAAAATAGAATCCGAAATTCAGCCTTAGGACTCTGGGGAAGAGAAGCACACATAAGTAAGGGAAAGTGTTCCACTTTGAATTCTGATAGCTGACATTTGGACCTGAAGAGTCAGTGGAAATGACAGAAAAGTAAATTAATGCAAGAAATGAGGGCCACATAGGGAAATGATGTCACAAGATTTTTCCTATTTATTTCCCTTCTTTTTGAACTTTGACCTGCAGGTTATAAGAAGAATCCTCAGAGCTTTTTAATACAATTTTATGTGGTGAGGAACTTACAGGAAATGCTTATCTTTGGAACTGCTCATCCCTGGAACACTTTAAACAAACCAGGATTGGAAGAATTATTCCTTCTCTTTATCTGCCAGTGCCTGTGCTCTGTGGGAAGATGCCCTTCTTCCAGAATCAGAATCAGGGCAGGAGGACAAAACAGAAAGCCAATACTGAGCAGTTTGGTATATTTGTTTCATTTCCCTAGGGTTTCCCTCAAAATGAGTAAAAGTGTCAGGTAACCTTCACTATCACCTTCTAAATGACCCTAATCCTTAGGTGTTTTTTATCTTTACATAAAGGAGAAATTTGTCTCCTGGTAACTTAGCTACAAAAATATATAGCTTTAGATGAGTTGGAATAAATCTTACAGAGAATCTAGTTCACTACCCACTTTTTAAGAATGAGATCATGGAGACCTACATAGATGCTCTGACTTTCTCGATGCATCACTTTTAGTGTCATGGACTTAAAACCTAACCAGTTGCTGGTGGGGGAGAAGGGGACAGACTGGTCAATCACACTATTGTCTGGTTAATAGCCAATATTTTAAATGGTGATCTGTCCAAAGACCCAGACCACGTTAATTGGTTCTTCAGAAGATATACTTCCAAATACATTTAGTCCTCTCCACACTTTAGCTTGGGTTCTCTAAACATTCTTCATATGCTCTGTTCTATCTCATTTGAGACAGATTATTTGCAGCAGATTGTATTTCCCAAAGACATTTGCATCAGTACCTCCCATCCCACATGCTCCTCTACAATTGACCTTGTTATCTTCCACGCCAGGAGTGGCTCTGTGTTTCCTCCTCTTCTATTTGGGTATGCTTTTGACAGCTTCGTCACAGATATGACCCTGTGACTACCAAGGTTGGTTCATAAAATTCATTCAGTCTCACCAAAGAAGATATACAGATAGCAAGTAAGCATATGAAAAGATGTTCCACATCATACGTCATCAGGGAAATGCAAATTAGAGGAACAATCACCTACCACCCATGTATCAGATTGGCCAATATTCAGTACACCTTTCTTGTTGTAGAACAGCTGGAAATCTCATTCAATGTTGATGGGAATGCAAACGGTAGGGGTCCTTCAGGAGACAGTTTGGAAGCTTCTCACAAAACTAAACATGCTCTGCCACATGATCCAGGCATTATACTCCTTCATATTTACCCAAAGGAGATGGCAACTTAAGTCCACACAAAATCCATACAGCGATGTCTATAACCTCTTTATTCATAACTGCCAAAGCTTGGAAGCAACCAAGATGCCTTTCAGTAGATGAATGGATAAATAAACCGTGGCACATCCAGTCAATGGAATATTACTCAGTGCTAAAAAGAAATGAGCTATTAAGTCATGAAAAGATGTGAAGGAATCTTAAATGCATATTGTTAAGTGAAAGAAGCCAATCTGAAAAGGCTGCATACTGCATGATCCCAACCCTATGACCTTCTAGAAAAGGCAAAACTATGGAGACAATTAAATATATATATTATTATATTATATATATATAATCTCATTATATATATTTAAATATATATATATATATAATCTCAATGGTAACGGGGAGGGTTAGGGAAAAAAATGAACAGGCAGAGCTCAGAGGGTTTTTAGGTCAGTACTGATATTCTATATGATACTACAATGGTGGGTACGTCAGTGTCCCCCAGTGGAAGGGAGTGTAGAACACCGAGTTAACCTTAATGTAAACTATGGACTTCGGGTCATGATGACATGACAATATAGGCTCATCAATGGTAACAAATGCACCACTCTGGTGGGAAATATTGGTAGTATGGTTGGGAAAGGCTATGGGTGTGTGAGGGCAGGGGTATATAGGAACTCTATAGTTTCTGCTAAGTTTTTCTGTGAACCTAAAACTGCTCTAAAAAGTAAAGAGTGTGTGTGTGTGTGTGTGTGTGTGTGTATTTATAATTTCTGTTTTGTGTCTTCCACCTGAGTGCTTCTGTCTCTGAATGACTGTTTTTGGAGCTTTGTGCCACAGTGTGGGAAGAAGCCATATTATAAGGAAGCTTTTGGGGTTTCCTCATTCAGGGTGACATTTGTTTCTACTGTGGACAAACCCTAGTTACTGCTACTGTTTAATCTACACTCGGATTCAGCCACACCCTCCTTACTTCCAATTCCTGCCTCCCAGGTCTGCTGTAGGCTCTGACGTTGATCTCCTCGCTTTAGTGTAAATAAGGTTTGTTTCATTCTCCTTCTCCTGGTTCTACATTAGCATGGGCTCTGGATACTTCTATTTACCCTCCCTGATGGTTTATATGACCTTCCCCAGGATGTACGGAGAGATCTTACCCTTTTTGTACAAAAACCACATATTTTACTTCTCTTAGGCTTAATTCTTTCATGTAACTGAAAATTCATCTGACATCATTTGATCTAGCAATTTTATATCTATGAAATGAAACTAAAGAAAAGTATGGAATTTAAATAAAAATTTATGTACAAGACATTAGGAAAATAATAATTATAATCACAAACTTAGAAATAAAACTGTCCAGATAAATGAAAATGACTTAGTTACAATCATAGTCTAGAATATGTTTTAGCTTTTATAAATTATGTTTGTGAAGAATAATTAGTAATGTGGGGAAACGTCCTTAATTGAAAAATTATGGCACAAAATTTTACATCCAATGTAACTTTGCTGTTGGTAATTATACACGAATGTACATGTAAAAACTACAAAAGGGTGATAATACTCAATGCACAAACAATGGTGGGATGGGTGATTTTGTTTGTTTATGTATTTCTATAAATTTGAAAAAAATTCCTTCAATGATATATACTTTTTTCTGCACTTCTCTTTGTACTTCAAGAAAAATGTATGTTAGGTCTTTTTTAGAAGTTAGAAAAAAAATCATGGAGTCCCTGGCTTATTTGGTTAAACATCTGCCTTCTGCTCAGTTCATGATCCCAGGGTCCTGGGACTGAGCCCCACATTGGGCTCCTTGCTCAGCATGGAATCTGCTTCTCCCTCTCCCTGTGCTCCTCCCCACTGCTTACTTTCACTCCTGCTATCTCTCACTCTCTCAAGTAAATAAATAAAATCTTTAAAAAAAAAGAAAAGGAAAAATTCAGAAAGGTGACAATAACAAAAAAATGGGAACACCAACAACAAAAAAAATTTCATAAAGCAAAAACAGTCCATGAGAATGCAATGGAGGAACAAATCTCGTTCATAGCAGCAAGGAAAAACTTTTTAAAATCAAGTAACAAAGTTAACTGGACTCATCTATCACCAGAAATTACAAAGCTTTACAGTAGAACATAAGGAATATGTAAATTTTGAAAAACAGGAGTTATTCATTACATCTGTAGCTAAAATCTCAAAATTACAAACATGTATTTCTTCCCAAATTCACCCTTAAATGTTATGCAATCACATCTATGTATGTTTATATCCAGAAAACTAAGGTCACAGAAGATTTTTGTTAGAGTATAAAGTTCAAGAAAATAAGAACACTGGAAAGAAATTCTGCCATTTCTGATAGTTAAATATATTCAGTAGATTAATTAATGAGCAGCTGGCATAAATAAATATCACTGGAAATAAAGGTGAATAAAACAAGAAATTTTGTAATGAAAATAGTATTTTAAATCAGTGGAGAAAGTGTGGAGTATAGTGCCGGTATATTGGAAACAAATGAACATTTATTCAGGAAAGTAAAAAAGTAAAAGTAAGGGTGGGTTACAGGACCTTTGGTTTTTAAGTAGTAGCTGGTATTGCTTCTTCTTTCCTTAGAAATTTCTACTTGGGGAGAAAAAAAAAGGGAGAATGAAATACAAAAACCAGACTCTATTTTCAATCATATAAGCTGTATCTTTAATAATGCCAATTCAGAAACGGGAGAAAATGCTACCAGATGCCGTTACCATCAGGTGGTAGTGTGGCAAGATTTTGAGAGCAAAGCCTTTAACACAGATTTCAGAAAGAGTTGACCAGGTCAATAAATTCATGTCTGGATCAGTGGGAGTAGAGATGAAGTGTAAAATGGCAACAGGATATTACCTGGGAGCCCCATAATCATCAACATTATCATAGTTATTAAGAAAATTTTACTGCAGATAGCAGTAGGGTATCCTCTGATTTGCACCAAGCCATGGTGCACACTGGTGCCACCTTTGACTGACCTCCAAATCCTCAATAGAGTCAGACCCTTGTCAGCTGCCCTGACACTGGAAAGTGGGGTAGGAAGGTAACTCTCCAAGGAAGAGTAAAACAGAACATCCAAGAATTCCCCAAGACAGTGTCTTTTATCTCTAATAAGGGATATAGAATGCAGGTTACGTAAGTCCCTTCTGAGATTACACCATCACACCACCTGCCCATCCCAATCACTGGTATCCTTGACCTGACATGTAGATGGGAAGTCCCATTTCACTCCATCCTTTGACAAGAGGCTCTCCTGCTACCTCTCCATTGGAGGGATGTCACCCAAATCTCCCGTGTGCTTTCATTATCAACCCTACCCATGGAGAAAGAGAGAGAGAAAGAGGGAGAGAGAGGGAAAGAGAGAGAAGTTAAATCTCTTAAAAGGAAATACTTTGAAATACATGTCATAAACACATATCCAGTTAAGACATCTTCTCCTAAATTCATATTAAATTTTTAAACTCTAATTTGGAAATTTAAAAGGATATTACATAAATCATTAAACCATAAATAGGTCTTCAGAAGTGCTATCTTTCAGAAATAGAACAGGTCAGCTTTCCTTCTGGTGCTGGTAGTAGCCAGCAGTGAGAAGAAACTAGTCCACAAGAGCTAACTTTTATACTGACTCCTTTTTGGCGAGCATTAGGGGCTTTACTACTCCAGATGAATTGTTCCTGAATGTGATTCAGCTGAGTGTGACATGTTGTTATTTGAATCATTTGATAATTTAATCGGGAAAAGAAGGAAAGTGCTCTCCTGGGATATCTGCCCAGTAAGTAATATCTCTAACCTCAAAGCACCGGGACACTTCCCAGAATTTTGCCTAATTTCAAGTTAATCTTTTAAACATTCAGTGATGTAAAGGTATTTCAAAAGAATCCCTGGGTATAACATACCAGATCTTCCTGGTAAATCCCAGGAATGTGGTACAGTGAGTATATATTATTAGAAGATTTTAATTTTTTTTATTTTTTTAAAGATTTTATTTATTTATTTGAGAGAGAGAGAGAGAGAGCAGAAAGCATAAGCAGGTGTGGGGGAGAGGGTGCAGAGACAGAGGGAGAACCAGATTCCCCACTGAGCAGGTAGCCTAATGTAGGGCCTGAACCCAGGACCCCAAGATCATGACCTGAGCTGAGGTCAGACACTTAACCAACTGAACCATCCAAGTGCCCCGATGATTTCAAACTTATTAACCATAAAAATACAACATTGAGAGTTGAATGGATAAAGAAGATGTGGTTCATATACACAGTGGAATATTAGCCATCAGAAAGGATGAAACCCACCATTTGCATGGAGATGGATGGAACTGAAGGGGATTATGCTAAGTGAAATAAGTCAAGCAGAGAAAGACAATATGGTTTCACTCATATGCAGAACATAAGGAATAGCATGGAGGACAGTAGAGGAAGGAAGGGAAAACTGAAAGGGTGGCAGGGGGGAATCAGAGGAGTCACCATGAGAGACTATGGACTCCAGGAAACAATCTGAGGGTTTCAGAGGGTAGTGGGGTGGGGTGATGGGATAGCCTGCTGATCAGTATTAAGGAGGGCAAGTGTTGTAATGAGCCCTGGGTGTTATATGCAAATAATGAATCATGGAACACTACTCAGAAATTAATGATGTGCTGTATGGTGGCCAACATAACATAATAAAAAAAAATACAATGTTGAAGATATCAGGTAATGTAAGAAAAAATTAAAAATAAGACATTATAGATATGTGAGCAAAAAATTCAACTAACATGATATTAGACAAACATGGCTACAAAGTTAAAGTATGTGAATACATACCAACAAATATGCTGTACACATCATTTTGAATGTTCAGTGAATTAATATAGAAACAATTATTATTTTGCTTACCTAGGCAGGAATATATGTTGCTTTTATGAAATTATTTTCAAAAATGTATACATTTAGTAATATAATAAAATTATCCCTTATTCAATAAATAAACATAACAAAATTTATAAATTTAATTATTTTTAGTGTTGTTTCTCACTCAAAAATTTCCATTTTAGATAGTACATTATAGTCATCTTTATATAGATTACCTCCTATAAGTATTTAACAAATACAATAATAATAAATATAAGTTGAAATAATATATCAATAATATGTTCCCCTATTACCAACTCTACTAAAATTTTGCATTTCCTGCTTATTCGCCTTCCCTCTTCTTTTGGCAGATGGCTTTGGTCCTTTCTAGGAGTAAGCCTGGGTAGAAGGACTTTCTTCCAGACATATAGCGTATTCACTTTCTTGTAAAGTCACTGTACTTAGAATAAGACTGTTATTTCTCCACAGTTATGTCTCAAGACCTTAAGACATTCATAAAAGACACACCTTCCAGAAGTAGAACAGATGACTTGCCTAAAGGCAATGAATTCTGGGTCATGTTCTAAGTGTGTACCTTGATCAGAGTATTTGCTGAACGGTCTTAGTATGCTATTTAAATCCCTAAACCTGAGTTTCTTCTTCTATGATGGAGATAATAATAGCGCCTACCTCTAACTGTTGTTGAAGGATTAAAGGAGATATTTGAGATATGGGTATAATAGTATCTTGCAAAGATATTTGATAAACATAGGTATTTAATATTGCATATTTGACCAAAAATACAATCTACTTACCAAAACACAACAAAACATTTTGAATCACAATTTTAAATAGAAAATAAAATGTTAAGGAGATATCATTGAAGGAGGTAATAGATTCACTTAAATTTACTCAAACTTATGAACAGTATTGGGAGAATATTTCACTACGGAGCAAAAGTGACATTAGAAAGGTACTAAACTCTTGAGGAATCACCAAAAGAATAACTATTTTAGTCTGCTCAGGTCGCTATAACAAATACCACAAACTGGAAAAAAAAAATTTTTCACATAGTCTGGAGGCTGGTGGTCCTAGTGCAGGGTGCCAGCATGATCACATTCTCAAAAAGGTCCCTCCCTGCCTTGTAGGACAGCAGCATATTCACTGTGTGCTCTGTCCTTGGGGTGTGCAAGCAGAGAATTCTGGTCGTTTCTCTCCATAATGTCGCTTATCCCACCAGATCAAGGCTCTCACCCTTATGACCTCATCTATCCAAAACTACATCTGAAAAGGCCCTATCATCAAATATAGCCACCTTTGGAGTTAGGGCTTCAATTTATAAATTCTAAGGGGACACAAACATTCAATTCATAAAAGTTACCACTGGGAATTTCTCAAGACATAAAGCAAAATCAATTTTACATATTTAGCACTTGTCTAGATCTGACTAGATAGGCATTGAGCGAAGACTATGAAATAGGTATAATCAGGTTTCCCTATTGTACTTTTAGAAAGAATAAAGATTTCATGACCAGTTTGGAATACCAGAGTGTAGATCCTTACAAGAAATCAAAATAATAAACATGGGAGTCAAAGCGCTCAGAAGAGGAACATGGTGATGGTATATGAATTCATATGGTATATGAATATGGCTCTATCTGAAGGCCTTGATACTAGGGAGTGATCCATGACTCAGCAACATGTGCACAGACTAGTAGCCAATTAGAAATGCAAAATCAGAGAAATGTCAAATTACACAGAAATCTTGAGCATGCTTTAGAATTGTCTCTTCTATTTCTGTGAAGAATGTCTTTGGTATTTTAATGGAAATTGCATTGAATCCATAGATGGAGTTAGATAATATGGCCATTTTAACAATATTAATTCTTCTAATCCATGGGCAGAGAGGTCTTTCCATTTTATTGATTTCTTTCAGAGAAGTAGTTTTTGCTGTACAGATCTTTTACTTCCTTAGTTAAGTTTATTCTTAAATATTTTACTGTTTTTTGATGTTATTGTGATTGGAAGAGTTTTATTTCTTTTTCTGATGTTTCATCATTAGCATAAAGGAATGCCACTGATTTCTGTAAGTCAATTTTGTAAGCGGCCACTTTACTGAAATCATTGATTAATTCCAACAAGTTTTTGACCCTTTGAGATAAAAAATCTATATATAATATAGATCTCTATATATAAGATCATACCATCAGCAAATAGCAGCAATTTTGCTTTTTTCCTTCCTGATTTAGATGCCTCATTTCTTTGTCTTACCCAATTGCTCTGGCTAGGATTTTCAGCACTATACTGAATAGGAGTGGGGAGAGAGGGTCACATCATCTCCTTCTTGATCTCAGAGGAAACTAGTTTCTTCTTCATTGAGTATAATGTGAGCTGTGGATTTGTTGATATGGCTTTTATTATGCTGAAGTTATGTTCTTTCTATACCTACACTGTTAAGGGTTTCTATCATGAAAGGATGTTATATTTTGTCAAATGCAAACAAAATACCAATACTATCATAAATTAATCTTGTACACATATAAGAAGAAAAATATAAACAAAATTAATTGATTAATATATTTCTAAAACTTCTTCATCATTGTAAGTTTCTGAATAATTTCATACATAATATCGTTGATAGACTCATGATTCCACACAATATTGTCCTTTGTGTTACCAAGAGCATTTGTCATGGAACATTTCATAAAACTGGTTCCCTACTATCTTTGGGAAATTTTTCAAGCCACTGACACCTTTCTGCAAGTTTTGATGTTCTCCTCTTCTTGTTTCTAACAAATAACAACTGGGACTCATATTCCTTCCTGAAATGGTTCTTAGAAGTTTTACTGCCTGAAATACTATACCTGACTTGGAAAAACAGCAGGAAAAACAGCAAAGCTGTGTGTATGCGCAGTCAGTGGTGATGTCCTTTCTGGCAAACAGATGCTAAGCCCCTTGGTGGGTGCGTACACTCTTCACATATGCAAAAACATTTACAAACTGGGTGTCTATATAGCTTATTTTTTTCATCCTTTCTTTCTCTCTTTTTCTTCCTTACCTGTTTTCATTTCTTCCTTCTTGATCCTTTCTGCCTTTCCTACTTCTTTCCTTCCTTTTTAGAAATTCATTATTTCACTCTAAATCCTTTCTCCCTCTCACCCTAACTTTGCATGAAAACCACCTCAATGGGAATAACACAGAAGGAGTCTGAAGGGAAAATAAGCACAGACTTTTTAAATTTGCTTTGCATTTTTATAGAATGGTAGCATTGAGGATTCAATAATACAGAAAACACAGCAAGCCACCCATTCCAGGAGAATATTGCTGCACTTGGAAGGAAGTCTTTTAGAACACTTGTAAATTATATTATTTAGAATCTGTAGGGACTCATGAACACATGAAAGGAGATAGAAATGTTATACAAATTGCCATTCTCTCAAATAAGAAGAACCTAGGTTTATTTCCTCATTTTTACAATTGTAGAAAGTAGCACATAGTGGGCATGTTATTGCATAAAACTTGAGAAATTGTTTATGCATATACCGTTTGACATAATGAGAGACTAGAGATTTTAAAATTTTAGCAATTAAAAAAAAACAGCTTTGTGTTTCCTTATTGCACAGCCCAGTTTCATATCTTTTGGATATATTAAAAGTATCTGTCATAAATTTTCTGCACACACAAATGGAATTGTGATGTAACTAAATACAAGACAAGTTGCTTAAAAGTTGACTTAATATCCAATTTGGTTTGTTTGTTTAAAAAATATATATATTTCTATCAGGAATTACAAACCTTGTAGTAATGATAAGTTGGACAATGATTAAATTTCTGATTTGACTTTTTAAACATTTAATGTATGAATTAAAATTTGAGTATTGAAAATTAAAGTTCTTTAAAATAGATACCATGCTTTGGGTGCCTGGGTGGCTCAGTCATTAAGTGACTGCCTTCAGCTCAGTGTCCTGGGATCAAGCCCAGCCTCCAGCTCCTTGCTCAGCAAGAAGCCTGCTTCACCCTCTCCCACTCCCCCTGCTTGTGTTTGTTTCTCACTGTGTCTCTCTCTGCCAAATAAGTAAAATCTTTAAAAAATAATAACAAATAAATAAGTAAAATAGATACCATGCTAGTTATTTCAAGTGTGGAATAAAAGCATATAATATGCAAAATAATTCTCAGTTGTTTTTATTGATGTATACATCTTTATGTGTGTGCATTTCAATAGCTGAGTGTTCATTAGTGTATGTGGCTGAAAAATGACTCCGGCTCTATATTCTGTCCTGTAACATGGTTGGCCTCTTTCAATCAACAGAAAATTTAGACTTTGGTGGTCATATTGACTCTCTTTCAATAAAGAAGAGTCCTGCATATTAAATAATGAAAATGATTTATTCTTATGTACATAAAATATTCTCAATTGCAAGAAAAAAGTCATTTGAAAATAATAATACCTAATAAATAAGTCCACACATAATAAATCTGGAAATCCAGTGAAGTAGTAACTTTAGTCTAGATATGTTGCTAGTATCTGTTACCGCAGAAGATGTATATCATATGTATATCATAAGCTGTGATTTTTTTTCTTTAATGACCCAGATGTAAGCTCAAAGAGGAAAAAAAATAGGCTAGAGAAAAAAAAATGGGGATAGAATAATGGTAGACCACAAAGTATATTCTTTTCTAGAACTATATAGACTTATACATGCCTTGGAACATGTATTGTAAGTAACTGTGCTTAAAAGCATGGGCAAACCTATGTTCAAAGCCTGGTTACTGCCCTACTGAGTCAGTTGCTTAGTCTCCTTCAACCTCGGTTTCTTGTCTACTAAATGGAAATATTAGTGCTCATCATTAAGAATGTTGTGAGGCTTGAATGAATCAATGTACATAAATCCATAGTGCTGCTGGGGTGTCTGGGTGGCTCAGTGGGTTAAAGCCTCTGTATTTGGCTCAGGTCATGATCCCAGGGTCCAGGGATCGAGCCCTGCATCGAGCTCTCTGCTCAGCGGGGAGCCTGCTTCCTCCTCTCTCTCTGCCTGCCTCTCTGCCTTCTTGTGATCTCTGTCTGTCGGATAAATAAATAAAATCTTAAAAAAAAAAAAATCCATAGTGCTGGGTATGTTCAGAAATGGTAGCTATTACTAGTAGCATTAGCATACTAATAGTAAAACTAATACTGACATTGAAATAAACAATAATGATTTTATGTCAGGAAGTGTGAAAGAAATGATTGCAATGATTCTAACATATTGTTATTGAAGCCGGAATTCCGTCTGTTGGGGGGTTCAAGTTAAGTCTTACAATTCTGCCACATCATGGCATCAGGGGCAGTCCAATTCAAGACATCAAAGAGATTTTCCACAAAGGTTTTTGTTCTTTGAAACGTTCACATATGGTCATCAGTGTTCATATAATCATAAAAGCCCAAGCTGCAGGAGGAAGGGGGGAGAAAAAAGAAGGAAGGGGAAGATGGTGACTGTATTTCTTTTTCTAAAGTACATGGTCAGTAACATTGGTAAGTTATCAACATGTTAGACTCTTCACATTTGACAATGTTTTATTACCCAAAATAATCTCTGATAATTGTAAATAGTGGACCAGGAATGTTTAGATTCCTAAGAAGAGGACCATTATGAAGAATGTGAAGAAGGCATTCTAAAGTAATTAGCTGGGACTACAACAAAAGGAACACACACAAAAAGGGCCATTATGCAAAAAGATAGTCATTCAGAACTAGTCTTGCGGAAAAAGTGCAAGTTCTTTGGTTTAGATTCCAAAGAGGGCAGTCTTTTAAAAATCCTCTACCTTTCAAACCAACTCTTCATTTTAGTGTATCCCATTTTTGAAATACTCTTCAAGACACAATGCAAAAATGATGTCTAGGTGCAGAAATATGTTTTCTGTGCCAAAAGACCATATTGTCCCTGAGTTAGTCAGCTTTTGCTTCAGTAACAAACAATCCCAAAATCTCAGTCCTCAACACAAACATTAATTTCTTGCTCATGTTACATGAAAGTAGCAAAGTGGTCTGAGGGTTCTCATACATTTCTTTTTGAATCCAGCATGCAGGGTGAACAAACTACCCTACATGGAACATGTTTTCCTGCTGGAAAGGAAAGTCACAGAAATGCTCAGATGAGCCCTGAAATGACATTTAAAGTTTTAGGTAGATGTAGCATATATCATATCTCTTCACACTCCATTTTATAAAGTGTTTTGCAAGCATAAACCCAGCATGGATTGGTAGGAAAGTATACTCCTATCATAGGAGGTGAGGATGAATATTTATGAAAAATAAAACAATATGCTATAGACCCATTGGTGATATATATAAGTATAAAACAATGTAAGCCAAATAGCTAAAACTACCAGGAAAAAAACAAACAAACATGTAACTAGAAGTTCAAAGTAAAGAATTAATAATGCAGGCTGAAATAATCTGAGATTACACACAAAATTTTGGAAATGATAGGATCATTGTTTTAGCCTCCAATCCTATCAATCCCTAAATTATGTCAGTTCAATGTATGTAAAATCTTGTGACTCTCTCATTTCTCCCTGATCCATATTGCCACTCTCCTGGCTCAGGGTCACAGCGTCTCTTGTCTGATATACTAGAAATATATTTTTAGTGTTTCTATACAGGCCTATGTCCAATTCATCAAGTTGTTGTTTCCCTATTTTGTCTCTCCACTTAAAAATCTGAAAATGCCACTACCTACCAAAAATTCTTCAATGTATTCTCGTTGTTTACTGGACAAAATCTAAAAAATCTTTTGCATCGAAGTGCTTCATGCATTGGCCCATGCCTACCAACCAATACAGCTTTCCTTTCTTCCTTTGCTTCTACTCACATTTGCCATTCCAGTGTGTCCTGAACTATTAGTTCTTGACTGCATTTCATGCATTTCTCACCTCCCTAGCCCTGCACAAGATTATCTGTGATTTGACTGAAATGAGCCATTCCTACACTCATAAACTCTTGTTCATTTGTCAAGTCTCAATTCAAATAACAACTCCCTTCTGAAGTTTGCCCTGATTTCTGAGATTTCTGTCCTTCCTTTCCTATGTTCCCACTGAATTTGGTACGTATCATTTTAATACATTATTATAATGCATTGTTAATGTTTACTGGTATATATTCCACTTAATGTCCATTGGATTTCCTCCCTGTTTATTTACTTTTTGCTGACATAACCAAATATATATATATGTGTGTATGTATATATATATATATATATATATATATATATTTGTTCATATAACACATGAAATATTAGCCTTACTCTAGGCTCATGTCTTTCTCTGAGAATTCTGATTTTAATTTTCCTGTAAAAGAGCAAAAATAGTGGTTCCAGTTGTTCTCAACCAAAATCTTTGTATGTGATCTTAATCAATAACCACGTTTTGCAAAGAAAATAGCTTTGCTAATTAAATGTTCAAGCAATTTTCAATGTTGTATTATTGTCAGAGAGTAAGAATTTGTGTTCCCATTTCAAGGGTGTTTCTAGCTAGGCTAAGAGTAAAATTAATAGGAGAAAATAAAATTAAAAGCATATGCATGGGAAATCCACACAGACAGGAAAATTCCAGAGAGGCAAAATGCTATGTGTGTATCACCCTGAACTAAGGAGAAGGGAGTGGGAGTCTGGGACTTCAGAGGAAAGGATTGCAATTCACAGGGTATTGAGCAGATGGGTGGTAATTAGATATTTGCCCTGCCATACAGACAGGTCACTCAGATAAAATTTATCTCTGCTAATAACCCTTATTCTGAGAAAGACCCCCAATTTAGATTCCTCTATGTATTTTAAGGGAGGGACAAAAGTTTTGTGAGCCCAGAGGGTCTCCATTGCCTCCAACTCAGAGTAATCTTCCTGCCAAAGTGGCCCATCTTGGGATGAACTGCCCTTGGCCTTATAATCCCCTCCTCTGAAACTCCCCTGAAGTTTCATATACTAAAAGTTGCACTAGTAAGCTGCTTTGTCTCCCTGAACCAGGCTTATCTTGACAATAGGTCAGTTTTGTCAAACTCACTTCAGGAGGCAATAATGCAGGTGTATTCTCAAAGTTAGGCCTATGGTTCAAGTAATCACGTATTAAATAAGAGTCATTTCTATGGCAACAAAAGAAAAACAGTGGTTAATGATTAGGTCAAATGTTAAACCAGTTTCTGTGTTCTGAAGGTAGCCAGTCAAGAAGATTTCTACATGTCAGACTTGGAGCATGTTCAGATAGAGTGCAGGCAGGTAGCGGCAATCTGACAGACCTTCCTAGTTTGTAGCTCAAATATCTTTGATCATGTTGAGTGGCCATTGAGCAACATGAGTGAAAATTATCTATATATGAGCTATTGTGTCAATTTCTCTGAAATTTGTATCAGTTTATATTTCTTTTTCAGGGCTTTAGGATAGAAAGCAGTTTTAGTTCTCAAATGATTCCAAGTCAGAAAGGTGGGAGAAAAATCAAAATGTTAATTTGGACAGTTGTCGCCAAACATTGAAGGAAATTAGAAGAAATCAGGATGCAGTCCAATTTATAATGAATAATATTAAAATATAATGTGTACATAGATGTGTTATTTAAACATACTTTTTTCTATAATCACCTTTACTTTTACCAAAGATAGCCAAATTAAAGTTAATTTATTTGTAAAATAAGTCTAGTTTCAAAAAAAATTAGTCTAATAATATACATAAATGCAGCAAAAATAGAATTTGATCATATAGACTCTTTAAAACCTGCTTTTGAAAACTCAAAAGACTCCACCCCAAAACTGCTAGAACTCACACAGGAATTCAGTAAAGTGTCAGGATATAAAATCAATGCACAAAAATCAGTTGCATTTCTAAACACCAATAATGAGACAGAAGAAAGAGAAATTAGGGAGTCAATCCCATTTACAACTGCAACCCAAATCATAAGATGCCTAGGAATAAATCTAACCAAACAAGCAAAGGATTTATACTCAGAAAACTATAGGATACTCATGAAAGAAATTGAGGAGGACACAAAGAAATGGAAAATACTCCAAGCTCATGGATTGGAAGAATAAACATTGTTCAAATATCTATGATACCCAGAGCAACCTACACATTCAGTCCTTATCAAAATACCATCAACTTTTTTTCACAGAACTGGAAAATAATCCTAAAATTTGTGTGGAACCACAAAAGATCCAGAATAGCCAAAGCAATGTTGAAAAAGAAAACCAACGTTGGTGCCATCACAATTCCGGAATTCAAGCTCTATTACAGAGTATTAATCACCAAAACTATATGGTACTGGGTGCCTCAGTCTGCCTTTGGCTCATGTCATGGTCCCACAGTCCTGGGATTGAGCCCTGCATTGGGCTCTCTGCTTGGTGGGAGGCCTGCTTCTCCTCCTCCCACTCCCCCTTCTTGTGTTCCCTCTCTCACTGTGTCTCTCTGTCAAATAAAAAGAAAAATCTTAAAAAAAAAAGACTACATGGTACTAGCACAAAAACAGACACATAGATCGATGGAACAGAATAGAGAACCCAGAAATGGACCCCCAACTCTATGGTCAACTAATCTTCGATAAAGCAGGAAAGAATATCCAATGGAAAAAAAAAGTCTCTTCAATAAATGGTGTTGGGAAAATTGGTCAGCCACATGCAGAAGAATAAAACTGGAGCATTTCCTAATACTATACAGAAAAATAGACTCAAAATGGATGAGAGACATAAATATGAGACAGGAATCCATCAAATTCCTAGAGGAAAATACAGGCAGCTGCCTCTCTGACCTCGGCCACAGTAACTTCTTGCTAGATATGTCTCCAAAGACAAGGGAAACAAAGGCCAAAAATGAACTATTGGGACTTCATCAAGATAAAAACCTTTTCCACAGCAAAGGAAGCAGTTGACAAAAACCAAAGACAACCAGCAGAATGGGAAAAGATATTTTCAAATGTCATCAGATAAAGGGCTAGTATCCAAAACCTATAAAGAACTTAACAAACTCAAACTCCCAGGGAATAAATAATCCAATCAAGAAATGGGCAGAAGACATGAACAGATATTTCTGCAAAGAAGACAAGAACAGATATTTCTAAATGGTCAACAGATACATGAAAAACATCACTCAGCATTAGGGAAATACAAATCAAAACCACAATTAGACACCACCTCACACCAGTCAGAATGGCTAAAATTAACCAGTCAGGAAACAACAGATGCTGGCGAGGATGCAGAGAAATGGGAACCCTCCTACACTGCTAGTGGGAATGCAAGCTGGTACAACCACTCTGGAAAACAGTATGGAGGGTCCTCAAAGTTGAAAAGTGGAGCTATCCTATGACCCAGCAATTTCACTACTGGGTTACCCAAAAGATAGAACTATAGTGATCCAAAGGGGCACCTGCACCCCAGTGTTTATAGCAGCAATGTCCACAATAGCCAAGCTACGGAAGGAGCCCAGATGTTGATCAACAGATGAATAGATGAATGGATTAAGAATGTATGGTATGTATGTGTGTGTGTGTGTACATATATATGTGTGTGTGTGTGTGTGTGTGTGTGTATGAATATTATGCAGCCATTAAAAAATGCAACCTTGGCATTTGCAACCACACGGATGAAACTAGAGAGTATTATGCTAAGTGAAATAAGTCAATCAAGGAAGACAATTATCATATGATCTCACTGATATGAGGAATTTAAGAAACAAGGCAGAAGATCATAGGGGAAGAGAGGAAAAAATGAAACAAGATGAAACCAGAGACAGAAACAAACCATAAGAGGCTCCTGTGATTAAGTAGGAAAAAACTGAGAGTTGTTGGAGGGGAGAGAGGTGGAGGGATGGGGTAACTGGGTGATGGACATTGGGAAGGGTATGTGTTGTAATGAGCACTGGGTATTATATAAGCCTGATGAATCAGAGACCTGTACCCCTGAAACAAATAATACATTATATGTTAATTAATTGAATTTAAATTTAAAAAAACATAAATAAAATATTGGCAAGAAATAAAATAAAACCAGCTTTGCTGGAACTTTCCATACTGAATCTCTAGATTACAGTTTTAATAGTCTCTGGAGGTCAGAAGCCAAGCCAATGTGCCATCAGATTTTACCTGCTATATGTATATAGATTTGGGTGAATTACTCTCTTTTCAAGCTCCCCCCAAAATCCTGAGGTTCCTGCACCTCCCAGGAAGTGACCATCTTTAGTCACCTAGTAAAAATGCTGGAAATTCTGTAAGCAAGTTATCAGGCATATTTGTAAAGGGCTTTATTGGCTCCATAAACTCAACCTTAGTTCCTTAAAGCTGTCTGGTCATATCTGAGTCCATGCATGTCTCTCTCAAATATGACATTCCAATGGAAAAGGCTTGGTACTAAAACCAATGTTTTTAATTGTGTCCTATCATAAGAAGAAATTCTTACTGAATTTATGCAAATAAATATATTGTTATAAAAATATTAAAATGCTCACTGAAAATGTCTGAAGTCTGGAGTGTTCAGGCAGGGAGAAAGGTAAATGTTTCAATTAGTTCCCAAAGGACATTTTATCAAATTTTTGTAAGTCAGTTAGCTTAAGAGAAAAAGTATTGGGGCGCCTGGGTGGCTCAGTTGGTTAAGCATCTGCCTTCAGCTCAGGTCATGATCCCAGGGTTCTGGATGGGGCTCCACGTCAGGCTCCCTGCTCTGCGGGGAATCTGCTTCTTTCCCTCTGTGCTTCCCCCTCCTTGTGCTCTCTGGCTCTCTCTCTTTCTCTCTGGCAATGAATAAATAAAAATCTTTTTTAAAAAAAGAAAGAAAGAAAAGTATTCTTAAATCTTAAAAAATGAAATATTTTTAACAACGTTTCAAAGAATAACAAAAACTATAATTATCTTCCTCCATTTCTCAAGTTATTAATTCTTGTTCTGCTTGAATCTAATTTTTTCACTAGTTCTGGAAATTTTTACCTAGTTCAGCTTTATAATCTTAAGGTTATCTGAAACCAGTACTCATCGTTTTTTTCCATGAGTCTCACTGAAGATACAACCCATTTACTGGAAACTTTTATAGATGCTTGTGAGGAAAATTCTAACTGTCTCTAAATGATAAAAGACTTAAAAATGGCCATGGTTATAGTTCTGATTAGAGTTCTTTATAATGCAACTGACAAGGAGATTTGGTTATTTTGGTGACATACAACACTTTAAGATAATATACCAGAATATCATGTTTTTAGGTGCTTCATATAATTTTTAGAAGATTTAATTATTAACCTATCTACATAAATATAACCTAGAAGGGTTTAATATCATTTATTTGGCAATGCTTTCCATATAATTTCAGATATCAAATAAGCCTCATTCGTTTAACTTCTCAAAAAGATGATTTTTTTGTTTTTTTAATGTTTCAGGAGTCTAATTGGAAAATTACAGTTAGATTGGGGCCAAAAGACTATACGAGGGGCACCTGGATGGTTAGTCAGTTAAATGTCTGGATTTGGCTCAGGTCATGATCCCAGGGTCCTGGGATTGTGCCCCGCATCGGGCTCCCTGGTCAGCAGAGAGTCTGTTTCTCCCTCTCCCTCTGCCCCTCCTCACCAACTCATGCTGTCTTGCTCTCTCCCAAATTAATTAATTAATTAATTAATTTTTAAAAGACTGTATTAGAATTTGATTTTGAGAAGTATGTCAAAAAATATCAAAAGATTTGAACGTTTGATTAAATAGGATCACAAATCATTATGAAATGACATTTAAGTATCTATTTAACCAAAGTGACAATAAAAGATATCAAAGGCAAATACAGAAAGCTCCATGGTTATGAGCAAATTTAGCAAAATTAAGACTAAGTTGGGAAACAAAATCATTTTTTTTAATTAGGCAGATAACTTAAAAGGTCAAGAAAAACCTTGTTTATAATTTCTTATGAAGACCAGACCAATAGTTCAGGTAAATTTTGTACTTTTAACAAAACTAAAACAAAAACTTTGTACAAATGTGTTTTTGGTATTAAAACTCATTTACTTATTTAAATTTATCCTAATCTTAACCAGTACTGACCACACATAAAATTTCTTTCTTTTTTACATTCAGATTTTGTCCTAAACTTTCCATCTTTAAATAACCAGTCTCACTTTCAAACACCATTACTTTACTTTCCTCAACAAATACATATTTTTATTCTTCATACTTTTCTTACCAAAAAGAGAAAATATATCCTACTTTCCTTACAGTGTTGTTTCCCTTATTTCCAGTAGTCTTTATTACATTTATTAGAATTCTTAATGCTTAGAAACCGTCCTTTCTAGTGAAAAACTAAGTAGCAAGCAATTATGAACTGTCTGTTGTACACGAATTCTTTAGATTGGCAAATGTATGAACATATTTCATGATTTTCAGGAACATATATTTTTCACACAGTACAACCTTTTTAAAAAATATTTATTTATTTATTTATTTATTTATTTATTTATTTATTTATTTTAGAGAGAAAAGGAAAGACAGAAAGAGACAGAGAGCATGAGCAAGGGGAGAAGAAGGCTGTACTGAGTGTGGAGTCCGAGTTGGGGCTCCACCTCAACACCCTGAGATTATGACCTGAGCCAAAATCAAGAGTTGAAGGCTTTACCAACCGAACCACTCAGGTGCCCCCATAGTACAATATTTTAATAAAAGTAAAAAATAAACAAGTTTACTAACAGACTTTATCTTTAGTTTCTCTGTAATAAAACAAATGGAGATAAAACATGTTTAGTACTGAATGTTTCATTATTTTATCTTATTTGGAAATGATCTAATCAATAAATTTAATTTTATTCACCATTTAACTTAGCAAACCTTTAACTTTTTAGGTTACCAGAGATTTTGGAAGCTATTTAAAAGTCTACCTACAATTTTGTTGTTGTTGTTGTTGTGTTTTGTTTTTACTTATATCTATTTAATTCACTTGTTCTTAACAATTAGACTACTCACAAAATTCATAAGGCATTAGATTAAGTCAACCATTCTCAGGTTTTTTTTTCTTTCTGATAAATTTTGCAACAGAAATACCATGAACTTATTTGACTATTAGTAAACACAAGCAGAATAAAAGTTTTATATTTAATGTTAATAACTCTAAACACCTGTCTATTTTAATTAAATCAACATCCTTAAATTAGCTTTAATACTGAATATTTTCCCAGATCACGTGAACTTGAAAAGCATTTGGGTTAGCTCTTACCTGTCTGAGTTTTAGAATCCCCAATCCTTACAAGTGCTTGCCTTCAAACCAACTTCAAATAGAGCTCTTTTTACAAATTAATTTTAGCAATGTTATTTGGAGTTAGAGAAAATATTTCACATTTACAACATACATGGAGATATGCAAACACACAAAACAGAGGCAAGATGTTAAACAGTATTTGTGGAGAGGATGCTACAAACCCAACTTTTATACACTTATAAACACTTATATAAAAAATATAATGTATATGTGAATATATATATGAATACCTATGCATTTATATGAATATATAAGAATACCCAGAAAGTGGATGGGGGTAGAAAAATTATATCACAAAGGCACAGAGACAGTAAGTTGTTTTGTTTTGTTTTTTTAAGGTGGATATATATTGAGTTCATTAGCCTTTTATTAGAGGTGCTAGAGTCTGGGTATAAGAGCATTTTCATCACTGTGAATTTTTAAAAGACCTCTTTCTCTCCGTCTCTCTGTCTCTCTCTGTCTCTCTTGTTTTTTCTAGTCTTAGGAGGTTGTGGGCTGTATTTACATTTTAAAAATGTCATAAGGCTTATAATTTCAAGAGAAAGAAAAAGAATGCAAAAAAAAAATACCCGGAGTTTCAGAGTAATTGACATTTAAAATTTACCTTTTGTTAAAGTACAAAAATGATTTTGTTCCAATATCTTGGCTTTGTGTTTTTTTGTTTTTTGTTTTTTAGGGTTTTTTTTTTTTTTTTTGCTTTGTTTTGTTTTGGTTTTTTTGGTAACATTCACAAACATTTTCAGAGGAACAGGCAAGTTTTGGAGATTGGTCAAGATAGGTGGGCTTTGAATTGCTTCTAGAGTTGTATTTCTGATTTTGTAGAGATTTAGAAAGTAAGGAAAGTTGTTCCACATTCCCCCAAAGACCTGGATTACAATTTATATCTCAAAGGATTAACTCATCATTTTAACTAAATTTGCTTCTTTGTATCAGGGAGAAATTTAACTAACATGGCAACTGTATGATTTATGCCTTTATAAAGTATGTGTACAGCATTTTAACAAAAGCTTTTTTCTGGGTACACAATTCAACCTTGGCCTCTATTAGCACCTGAATATTGACCTTCTACAAATCATTTGTAGAAGGACCTCAGAGAAATTCAGTCACCTATTTCCTCAGAAGGAAGACTGTGAATATAGTGAAATAATATTTCTAATTACTTTCTAAATTCAGTAGAATTTTTCAAAAGTAGAAATAGAAGAGCTTTATAATTTAAAAGATTGGCACAAATTCTTTGCCTGTTGAGGGGGCTGTCTAAGATACACCTTCCAACGACATCATATGAGAATGCCTGTGGCTGGCAGAGCCTGATTATAAAGTCCTGGAAGGCAGGAGCAAGGTTAGCCTTACTGTCAGTGTCAGGTGGTCTTCTTGAGTTCATTGTCTGGCCTCTCCATGTATATGAGCAACCTCTATGCTTTGAACCTGGGATTAGGCCAGAGAGATCTGTAAATCTTGTAAGGAAAGGGAAGTTAAAACAGGCAATGAGGCTTTATTTAAGAAAGAAAATTTACAAAATAATGATAATAATAATAATAATAAAAGAGAAAGAAAGAGAAAAAGAAAAGGGAAAAGAAACAGGAAGGAAAAGGAAAGGGAAGAAGGAAGGAAAGAAGGAAGGAAGAATTTACATTGGATGGGGACATATCTTATGTCTAATTTCTGTTCTTTTATCCTGTTAAGGGAGTCCCCAAGGGTAGATGTTATACTAATAAGATAGCTGTGAACTCTTTATTTTATATATATTTTATGTATAATCACATAAAATATAAATAAAATAATAGAAAAATATAAAGATTATATATATTATATATATAAAATATATAGCAAATTTAAATGGTCCATCATTTGCCAGTTGATGAGTGGAATCTATTAACGTGTCTCAAACCAATATGCCTTTAATGATTTAACCAAAGATGCAAGAGACATTCTGAAATGGCATAGATGTAGCAGCCCTATGATCTAAAGTTTGCTCACAAAATTAGTCTAAGAAAGCAAAGGCCTCCATTGTACAAACAGTAAAGATGGTGTAGTAAGAACAGTTTCTCTGGTTTCCCATGGAAACATAAGATGCCTCAAGTCCCAGATCCAGTAATCTGCAACACTGGGACTTTCTAGCACAGGCAAGCAATGGAAGGTTGAGATGACAAAGGTTCCTCTGGGTTGGGACCTCTAATGACAAGATCCCTGGAGAGCTGGCACAGCCAGACAGAGAAGGACTGAGATTCCTTTCTATTTGACTGACCACGTAGGTGTACCCCAGTAAGTGGAGCCTCCAGATGGTAGAGAACAAAGAGCATATTCTGACTGGTCACAAAACCAAGCTCTTTGGACATAGAACAAGGTGAAAGAAAAAAATCTTATCTAGGCCTTGGGTCTCAGAGCCAAACTGATACCTAGGAAGTATATGCCACAGGGTTGGGGGCTGTGTGCTGTTTTATAGTGTACCTCACTCACCACATGGAAGTTTTCTTGAGGTTGGCAGGTGACCTAGTATCAATCAAACCCATTCCATGACCAACTTGTCCTACCTTGGGAGTCTTCTTGAGGTGGTGAGCACTCTAACAGCTTTTAAATGCTCAGCCTGTGCCCACCATATTGTGGCTTTGGCTTCTGGGATGTCCATAGCAACAGAGGACAGACACATTGAGAGACACTGACAAAGGAAAACAAAGATGATCTCTGGGAGGAAAAGGATCAGTAACCAAAGACTAATCTACCAAATTTAACCAAAGAGTCCCTTTGCTCAAAGGGCTAGTTTCACAAACATTTTCTTCTGCCAATCTAAATTTAGAAAGAGAGGACTCTCATCACTCTCCTTCCATCGGGCTCGAAAGACAGAGATTCCAGAGGTCTAACAAGGTAAATAACCTTACCTTCTGTGGCTGTACATTAGACGTCTCAAAGATACCTCAGCTGCAGCCGTGTCTGGGGTGTGAGGTGTCTAGTGAGTTAAAGTATCCTGCTGATGATGTCAACTGTCAGGGAGTAAGAATTCCTGTTCCCTTCAAGGTCTTTCTAGCAGGACTAAGATTCAAATTAACAGGCAACAAATTAACAGAAGAAAATCAAGTTTAGTAGCATACCTACAGAGAATCCACACATATATGGTTATTCCAAAGACAGGCAAAATGAAGTATAACCTGCACTAAGAGAAAAGGAAAGGGATCAGGGACTTCAGAGGAAAAGAATGCAATTCACAGGTTATTGAGAAGAGCAGATATATGGTAATTAGATATTTGTCCTGCCATACAGATGGGTCACACAGATAAAATTCATCTCTTCCAATAACCCTTATTCTGAGAAAGACCTCAATTTATATTCTTCTGTATATTTAAGAGGGGGGCAGAAGTTTCTTTTGATCCCACAGGCTCTCAGTTGCCTTCACCCAAAATAGTCTTCATGTCAAAGTAGCTCATTTTGGGGGTGACCTGCCCTCAGCCCCTACACTATATGTTATTTAATTGCTTTA
The DNA here is from genome assembly GCA_004024625.1 of Mellivora capensis. Classification (NCBI taxonomy): domain Eukaryota; kingdom Metazoa; phylum Chordata; class Mammalia; order Carnivora; family Mustelidae; genus Mellivora; species Mellivora capensis. The sequence continues at coordinate 35,460 of PISX010011239.1, read as the reverse complement.
TATTTTAATACCAGGGTAGTGGGAGAAACAGTAAAATAGAGACAGAAAAGTTGTATCTGGGACTAAGATATGCCTGAAGTTTGCAGAAAGAAATTATCTCTGGGTGGGTAATAGGTGGTCCAAAAGCTTACATGTACTGTAGGTCTAAGAGTATCATAATAATTTCATAAGACTAATGGAACTTTTTTCATATTAAAGGAGTGAGTGTATTCTAAAGAATATCCCTGTGGAATTTCTCCTAAATTTTTGAGGATACTTATTTTTTTTTTAAATGTATCCTATGTGACTGTAATTTTTTTTTAAATAAGAATGCACATTCAGGTAAAAAATTCAGTGATCTACTAACTAATGTACTATGGTTGAGAAAGACTCATAAAATATTTCTTTTTTCCTTGATGAGTGTCATATCTAAACTTCTGAGTGCTGGAAGTCCCTCCCCTTTCATGGCACTTCAATGCCATCTTCATTTCTGAGCTATACAGGAACTCTGCAAATGACCTGACATCCATCATGGATGGAGTATGCAGGGGGATATCTCCCTGGATGGCACTGTTGGCATTTTTCACCTCTGAGTTCCAGTTACCTTGTTGGTGAAATTCAAATGTTTCTCTTTCTATGTAGAGACTATAGAAAGACAAAAGGGAGACTTCTGGAGCTGCTTGGCTATTGTACCATATTTTTTGTTAAACCTCTACTGTTCATGTATTTCCTTCTCTTTTTTCTTACTCAGAAAATTAATTTTACCAGTGTTCTAGAGCTGCTAAGATTCCCAGACGCTTACTCATATTAACCAAATCATAGGAGACCATTGACAAAATCAATTTATAATTTAAAATTCAAATTTTAATTATAAGGCAAACTAGGTATTTGTGTCAATTCCACTAGTACAGACTCCCCCCAAACAAAATAAATTTTAATGAGGTTGTACTATTAACAGCCTTGACGGTGGGAGCTAAAATATATGATTAAAAGTTAATATTATTAGTCTCTGATAGTTTTGTACACCTCTCTAAATAAAACTCCTACCACAAGGCTGACTGAATATATTATTTAACCTGGGAAGGACCTTTTTCCCAGTGAGGAGTTTAGATAAGCATAATTAAATTTTGCCTCTGTAATTCTCTCTCTGTCAGTCTTCCATGATTTAATGACTAATTTTTATTGACATATCCTTCCCTTACATACATCATTAATGACTTCAGCTGACAGACGTGTTCTGCTGGCATTCCATATGTACCATACATAAAGTTTTAAATTCCTTATTCATTGTCCAATATTATTTACAAGTTAAGTACATACAGGGAAAGTGAATAATTTACCTTTCCATAGTTTCAGCCCATTAATCCTCTTCGAATCTCTGAAGCTACATAAACTAGTTACTTTTTTTTTTAATTGACACCCTTGTCAAGCACTTGAAGATAGCTTTGTTCCTTTTCTTGGGCCAGTCTGAATACCCCTCTCAACTCTTCTTCAATTACAAGTCTCCTGCCTATCATATGTTCTCCAGTTGTCTGCATCCTGCTCAGAGAACAGTATTAAGAATGAGAAACACCATCAAAGTGTGAAAAAAAGACCAAGATTACCTATCACCCTCTCCTTTCTCCCTTTATTCACTCAGTATTTGTGGGTCATCTGTCCCACAGTATTTGTGGGTCATTTGTCCCGTACTGACAAGAGAGTTAACTGGGAATCATAGAGATTTAGACATGTAAATATGTTACATGTTATCTCTGTAAAAGAGTTAGACTCAGTTAATCTGACTCAGGAGGAGATGAGAAGAATCTGTAAGAGGAGGTAGTGGTTGAGTTGTTTATTGAAAGATGCCTAAGAGTTTGCAAATGAGATAAAATCATTACAAATGGACAAGCACTTGCAAAGTTTTGGGGCAACCAGAGATAATTAGGAAAAGCAGAGAGTCTAAAAGACAGAAGGGCTGAATGTTATAGAGAGCCCATGACACATCAGAATAGAAAAGTAAATTATAAAATAGGAGCTAATGATCAAGAATTCTATATAGCATGTTAAGGAATTTGGTTTATATAATTGGAGGCAATAGGGAGAACTTACTGGAATTTAAGCAGTGCCATATTGTCCTATCAGGAGATAAAAGGTATCAGATGAATAAATCCAATATGTGTGTGAGCAAAAAAGAAAATGAAAAATCCTACTGGCAAGTGGAAACACATCAGAGGGATACTGGAAGAACTGCAATTAGACATGACAGGGGCGCAAATTTAGGCGTGAGTTGCAGTTTCCAACAAGTAACAGAATTTATCAAACTAGGAATTGGATTATTACAAAGGTGAGACCAAGTGACCCATGGAACCCCGTTTCTGCCTCCAGTGACTGAAAGACCAGTTACTTGCAGACACAGGGAAATCAGTAAGGGAGGCAGGTTGGAACAAGAGAAGAAGTTTTAGGCAAAGAAGTGTTCTTCCAAAATCATGTATGCTTTAAGAGATAATTTCAAAGTTAGTTTAGTAATTTCTACTATAAAATAAATTACTAGAAGTAAAACATGGGATGTGGGACGTACCGAGTGAATAAAATCAGGTAACTAACACATGAAAACATACATCTCATTGTTTATACCTCATAAACAGCATATAGTATATATAATTAATTACTTACTTATAGTATATATAATTATAGAACTTATAGTATATATAATTAATTTATATTCCTAGAAGTTAAGAGCCTTCTTATAAATGTTTAAGTTTGAATATTTTAAACAGATTTTGTTCTAAGTAGGTTTCCTCTCAATCATGACTAATTTGGGGAAAAATAATATTTGAACATATTAATAATTAAGAGCCCTGTAGGGTTTTTTTTTTCATATGAAGGAACTGAATTAATGAGGTTCTAACATATTTGATAAGCATCCTTGAGTGTCCTGGTTTCAATTACCTCTTCTTAATAAGTGTCGCTTCATTTAGACTCTCCACTCAGTTTCCTGTAATTTCAATTACTAAACTCTAGGAAAGAATAAAGTTTTATCATGTCATATTCAATGCAGGTTATACATGGAGATTGTTAATAGGACTCCTTCAGTAAGATGATGCTGTCAGCTTTTGTTCTCAGATAATAATGTAAACAAAATAGTTGATTATTTTATACTCATTATAATCTTGACATTAATGAGAGGGATGAAGAATAATAAAACAAGAGATGAAAAATATGACTGAGGCAGGATGTCAATGCCACTGGTGGAGAAGCAACTGGAGCAGGCCACCGTGGAGTGGAAATTCATACCCCAGCCCAAACTCCCAGTTCCAGGTCCCAAGAAGGAGGACAATGGGCACCGGGACACTTCTTTTCACAAGAGGCCAGCATGCATGGTATATTATTAAGGCAAAGTTGAACATTGGAGGCAGTGACTCTTACTGTTATTTTTTTTTAATTTCTATTTTTAGCATTACTGGGACATATATGGTAACACTTAAAGGAATAGGTGAGTAGAAGGTAAACAAAATATTAAAGAAGTTCTTTTTTTTAAAAGATTTATCTATTTGAGAGAGACAGTGATAGAGAGAGCCAGCAGTGGTGGGGGTGGGGAGACCAGAGAAAGAGGGAGAAGAAGGGAGAAAACCCCAAGTAGACTCCCTGCTGAGCACAGTGCCCAACAGTGCCACAGAGCTCAATTCCATGACCCTAAGACCATGACCTGAGCTGAAGTCAAGAGTTGGACACTCAATGGACTGAGCCACCCAGGTGTCCCAGAATATCAAAGACATTTTTGAATACTTTCCCTAGTTCAGCTCCTGAGAACAGTGACTTCCACATGCTCAGTGTATCTAAACTGTGTTGGGCAAGCTTCCCCAGGGGCCATGAAAGTTGTCTCCAACTCAGGAAGGTTTCTCATCTTTCTTATGCAGGAATCACATCTTCAGTGTAGATGTCTATCCACCAAGACAATTCTTTTTTTTCCCTGGTATGTGGTCTGTGTTCTCCACAAACTTCACTGGGGGTTTGGCTCCTCCATTTGGAGGGTCGGTGCCACACCTTCCTTCTCTGATTTACTGCCCACCCTTCTTACTTGACCCTCAAATTTGCAATTAGCACCTCTCTTTTTTGACTCCTGCTGAATCTATATCAGCTAAGTAAGGGGGACAATATCAGCATCACATTCAAGGCCAGAGCGTGCACAGGGACCTGCCTTGCATCTGGTGCAGCTGTGTTGGACGGCATCTCTCTCCATCACCAAAAGGCCCTCATAGACCTTGTCTGTCAGGGAAATGGATCATAACTCATGGAGAAGGGTTCACTGGATGTCCAGCCTGTGTAATCTTCCATGTCAGGGCCCAATTCCATGAATGCAAACCTCTGCATTGAAGGAACCACAGATGGTTCCTGTTAGCTCACCTGCTCACCCTCAGTGAAATCAGAATCTTAGCTTAAGTGTGTGTTCCCAAGAAGGTCCTGGGTACTTCTGCTCTAGTCATACTATCAGAAGCACTACCCAGTTAGAGCTGGATACTTTCCTTTTATATTAGAGTGACTGCTGGTTATTTGGGATATCATGCCCTAGGTGAGCAGATCCCATCCATCAATAGCCATGTCACCCCAGCAAACTCTCCCACCCCACCCTACCCCACACACTACACATAAGCCCCCACATTAAGTTTAAGAAGACTGCAGGTGCTTCTCAGACACACTTGTGCTTGGAAGAAGGAGTTTTCAAAGTCCTGAGAGTCTATTAAAAATGTGTATTTAAGGACTTCACCCTCACCCACTGAATCAGAATCTCTAGAAATAAAGGCCAGACAACTGAGTCAGGGTGACATTTCCATGTAGTTTTTATGCGTGTGAAAGTATGAGAACCACTGCTCTACATCACTGGTCCCTGGTGGCAACCCTCTCCACAATTCTATGTCTTGTCCCTGGTCTATCCCATGAATACAATACAGGCAAATAATATTTCAAGTGGAAACTACAATTCCTACAATTCTGAAAAAGTGGCCACCTACTGCAATATATAAAAAATGAGTGCACCTATCGTCCTGCCTAGACCCTGAAGCTATCTGAAAGGACAGACAGACAAGACAAGGACATTTTGTATCTCAACCAACTCCCCAGTTAGTGCTGGCACATCCGGAGCTAATGCTGACATTCTGTGCTATTATCGACAAAAAGGTAAATGCAGAAAACTTCCCGAGGTGTTCAGATCACCCACAGAGGCAGAGTCTTATTGTTCCTGCTGAATCTGGTTTCTTCTCCAGCGCAGTTTCAGTGTAGATGGCCCCTATCATGCCTCGTTGCTACAGTTGACCCAGGTCCCATTTCTCCTTTTGGTAATACCTTGCTGTATTTCCCCCTGCAAAAAGCCATTCTAAAAGCACATTTTCAGAATCCTGATCCTTTTTGTTGTTGTTTTTATTGTCAAGGCTTATATCCTGCATGAGTTCCAGCTGTTTCCCATGTCACCGGTTGTTCCTGAGCACTGATCTAGTAGTACAGAAATTTTCAAGTCCTGGGGTAACTCTACCTTTGAGCCTCCCTGCTGGGTCTCCGGCCTGCAATTCGGAACATGACAGTGATATCTTCCAGCCACATCTCAAAACTCCTCTCTCCAGTCTCAGCTACTGCCGCTCTCAGATGATCTCCAGGCTCACTTGCAAGTGGGAAGGGGAAAAGCTCAGTATTCACAGACAGAGAAGAAAAATGGATTTTTACCAATCCAGGCTTAGATCTCTTGACATTCATTTCTACTTGCAGAACATGTTCATGATTTTTAAGACATCATTTGAGGCTGACTTATCCAGCCACCACTTTGTCTCTTTATAGCATCTCAATATTTGTCACCTTATAGAATGATAAAGAGACTTCAGAGGCAATGAAATCCAACCCACTAAGCACTGAACATGTTTATATTTTACAATAACACCAAAGAATACCTTCCAAGGAGCAGCTTATTCCTTTCCAACAAATCTCATTCTGTTTTTGAACAATCTTTGTGACAAGTTCTATCTGAAAATCCACCTGCTTTTCAGGACTTAAGGAAGGGAGATGTAATAGGAATTACACCTTTAGCAGATGTGTCTAGAAGGTAAAAGGGGAGAAAAAGGCCATTCTTCCTTGAAAATTAAGGTTTTAACCATTTCCAATCAGTAAGATTTGTGATTTTGCCCATCTATGACTCACTCTCCCTCTACAAATTAGATGAGCATAATCACTCATATTTTCAAGTTTGAAAGTTTTAATTGGACTACACAATGAGGAAGGAATTTAAAAATAACCATGAAGAAATATGGCTATTTAATGAAATATAGATGCTGAAAATATTTTCTGCCTAGCATGCTTTGTGACTGTTGAGATTTACCCCTTTGAGGAAAGTAGCAAACAGAGAAGTGTATTTATTGCTCAATATTCACAGTTCTAAGCATTTTTATTATTCTAACTATACCCTGATCATTCACTGATTCTTGCAAAATGTTAATTTCCCCTTTTGCAGTTGGTATATTATGATTATATTTATCTAAATATAGAGGGAACTTCCCAAGAAGGAGAGCTAAATAAGTGTGGAGAAGAACCACTGTTTCTCAGTAGAACAATATAGGTAGTGTATTTCTTTTGGGTAAACAAATGTTTATGTCAAAAATATTTTAGCATATTACAGGAAAAAACTATCCTTTTTTGATTGACTCCATTACACAATCGTCCCAAAATAGTTTGAAAATGAAATATATGATGAAATAAATTTAGCCCTGTATCTCATATGTTAAATACTCAATAAGCACTTGAATAAATAAGTGAATGCATCAATTAAAATGTTTAATCAACAGTTCCCCCTTTTGTACTTAAAATGGGAGGTGGCTCAGCAGTATTAAGATACTAATTTAATTCAACTTTTCCCCACCCTGGTTTGAATCTTGCTTTCTGATTCACTGGTTTTTAAGCTAATTATCAGTCCTGGTAAATCAGGTCTAACTGTCAGTCAAAGCACAACTTCTTTGTAGAGAAAAAAAAAAAGATGGCTAAGCTCTTAGTGAGTTGAGAATCAAGGAAGATAAGTCATGAAAGAAGTATGTTTATAAGTAAGATAGTGCCGAGTGCCTGGATGGCTCAGTCAGTTAAGCGTCTGTGTTCAGCTCAGGCCAGGATCCCAGGCTCCTGGGATGGATCTTTGCATTTGGTTATCCTTTCAGTGGGGAGTCTGCTTCTTCCTCTTCCTCTACCCCTCCCTCCATTTGTGTTCTCTCTCTCTCTTTCTCACTCTCTTTCTGTCTCTATTAAATACATAAATTAAATTTTTTTTTAAAACCTTTACAATAAAATAATGCTTCCACAAAATCAAATTTATCTTTTGTATCCCCTTTTATTTTTTAATATGGGAAACAATCACTGTCACATCGAGCACTTTTTTTTTTTTTACAATTAGTATTACTCCCATATTGAATAAATTTGAGAGAAAAATTAAAAGGATTACCTCTAAAGGATATACCGAAGATGATAATAATAGGCATAAGGGGAAATGATGGAAAATCACTTCCATTACTAAGATACTCTTCAACCAAGAGTATAGTAAGCTAAGCAAACAAACAGAAGAATTATTTGGCACTGGGTAAAAATCTTAATTAGGAATTAAATTTACTTTATCTCAATTATATGATTTAAAACATTTGCACTGAATTGAAAGTAATAAAAAATAATTAACATACACATAACAAACACATTAAAATGCAGACATACATTTCCATAGGGGCAAAGCAAATATGCAATTAAATTGATTCTTCACACAATTAACAAAATCTATTTCATATCCCCTTCTCAACACTGTTCAATGACTTTCTAACACCTATGAAATAAAGTCCGAACTACTCTAAGCTACACCCACCAAGATGCAATATTTTTTCCCAATAGAAATAAGATTTATTTGATATATACTGATGAAGCATTACTCTCTGAATCTAATCTTCAATATTACCCCAAGTAGTTTTGAAATGCCTTTCTTGGAAACATTAATAAGTAGACATTTGCACTACTCTCTTATTCTAATGTTTAATAGAAATAGAATTACAATTCCTGAAACTTCTAACTTTCTTCAGAACATCATCACACATTTTACTCTAATTAAGTGACTTTCCTGTGTTCTCTAGAATGATTCAGTTATAGCTTGATTGGACTACATATTCCTCCATTAACCATGACTACGTCAAACATCCTTGACTGCACTTTGTTTTTGTGAAACTGAATTTCACTCATATTGATGGATTCATGTCTCCCCCCAAAGGTCCTCAACCATGAAATGAATAACTTTCCTAGAAATAATTCATTCATTACTTGTTTATTTACTTTCATTTTTAGTATAAACAGTAAATATACTTATTTTACTAATACTGTATATGTAGAAATGTGTAGAAGGGAAAATAAAGCTTTAAATGCAACTATACCAAGGAACAATCATTCTAAATATATTCCTGCATTTCTATCCAGTGTTCATATCAAGTTGGGATATCAGTGCAGCCTACATTTTGCACATATTGGTAAACCAGAAGCATTTTCAATGTTATTACAGCCTTACATGTTACAGTCTCTATAACATGTTCCACACAAAATGGAAAATATATCATTTGTTTTATAATTCATTCATCAAATTAGTGAATATTTACTGAGCTGCTATTACATACCAAGCACTGTTTTAGGCTTGGGAATTATAACTGAGAACAAAAGGAATACACTCACATCAGCATAAATAACACAGAAAGCAATGTGGAGACAGGCAGAACCAAGTCCACAACTAAAAGTAGAGAAGAGACCACATCAGAGAAGGTAGGAAGGGTGAAGACAAAGTTTAGGAGCAAAACAGACCTTGGTTATCTGCAGTGGGAGGGAGCTGGTGGTGCAGAGAAGGACAAAAAACAAACTTTCATACCAGGGAGCCCACACAGGGAAGACAAATCCCCATAACATGTGGCACTGAAAGCAAGAGGGACCAAATTTCAAGGGTTCTTAAAGCTGAGGGATTTAAAGCCTAGAATTAAAAAAAAAAAAAAAAATCAGTGAGCTTAGCTCTGGAAGACCCTGAAGGGCTACAGGAAACAGAGTCTCCACCCTTAAAGAGACAGCACACACACATAAAAAATAGCCACTGGAGATACAGCACAGAACCAACGGTTGGAAAATGCCAGAGGCAAATGGGAGAGAGAGTTATTTCATCATCTCAGAGTGTGGACTGGAGAGGCAGGAATCATGGGAAGACACCTCCAGGACCAAAGGAGCTAGCAATTGCCATTTTGCTCCCTCACCCCCCAGCTTAAATGCAGAGCCACTGTGGGAACTAGCCTGATACCATCAACACTCACTGTCTAACTTACTTACACAGATCCGCCCTTGAGTCATACTTGCCTCAGTCCTGGTGCCGTAGGACCCCTCCCCCAGAAGACCAGCATAAATCCTACCTGGTCTCCTGAACCACATGTTCTGCAGAACCTAAGTTCCAGCAGCAGCAGCATCAAGTTTCACCTCACAAACAGACCACCATGAAACTTGTTAAAATGTGTCCTACTGCTGTTGGGGACCAAAAACTGCTCACAACAGGCAGAGTCTCTGCAGACAACTAGACTGAAAGAAAAAGAGCCCAGTACTCAACAGAAAAGGACACCCAACACACATAGGAGACACTCCCTGAAGCACCAGGCCTGGGGAATGGGAGATGCTGCACTGCAGGGCACTACAGGATCTCTTCCTCATAAGGCCATTACCCTCAAGAGCAAGCAATGGAACTGACTTTCCTAACACAGAGAAAAAGAAAAGTATAGTTAGACAAAATAAGGAAACAGAGAATATGTCCTAATGAACAAATATTACCAAACCACAGCAAGAGACCTAAATGAAACAGATAATAAGTAATATGTTTGACAGAGAATCTAAAGTAATGACCATAAAGATACTGCTCTAGAGAATAAAGGGCAAAATATCAGTGAGAGCTTTAACAAAGAGATAAAAAGAATGAAAGATGAAGAACTCAGTAAGTGTAATTAAAAATACACTTAGTGGGATAAATAGCAGGCTAAAGGAAACAGGAATGAATTAATGACCAGGAAGACAGGAGAATGGAAAGTAATCAAGCTGAACAAGTGAGAGAAAAAAAAATTATACAAACAGAGAATAGACTTAGGGAACTCAGTTACTCCATCAAACATAATAACAATCACATAACAGGGATCCCAGAAGAAGAGAGAGAAAGAAGAGGGCAGAAAAAATTATTTGAAGAAATGATAGCTGAAAACTTTCTTAAATCTGGGGAAAGAAACAGATATCTAGATCCAAGAGGCACAGAGATAACCCCAAGAATTCAACCAAAGGAGGTTCACACTAAGACACGTGGTAATTAAAATGGCAAAAAACAGTGATAATGAAAAGAAAAATTAAAAGCAGAAAGAGGAAAGAAGACAGTTACATACAAGGGGAAATCCCATGAGTTTACCAGCAGATTTTTCAGCAGAAATTTTGCAGGCCAGAAGAAAGTGGCAAGATACATTCAAAGTTCTGAAAGGTTAAAAATCTACAGCAAAGAATACTCTATCCAGCAAGGCTACCACTCAGAATAGAAGGAGAGTTTCTCAGAAAAAAAAAACTAAAGGAGTTTATAACCATTAAGTCAGCAAAGCAAGAAATATTAAAGAAGATTCTTTAAGTAGAAATCAAAGACCATTAGTGAGAATATAAAAAGTAAAAAACAAAAAAGTCAGTAAAAATAAATACTTTTGTAAAAATCAGTCAAATGATTCATAAAATAAAAGGACTATGGTGTCCATAAAATATATGACAACATACACCCAAAATGTGGGAGGGGAGAAGAGTAAATAATGGATTCTAACAGAAGTGACCATCAACTTCATGTAGTCTAATGTGTGCAGAAAGTGTTATATATAAACATAATGGTTACCACAAATCAAAGACCAGTAATAGATATGCAAAGACTGAATAAAAGGGAATCCAAGTATATCACTAGGAAAGCCAACAAATCATGGAAAATAGAAAGAGAAGAGAAGAAAGAGAAAAACTACAAAAACAATCAAAGAACAAGTAATAAAATGGCAATAGATACATATCTATTGATAATTACTTTGAATGTAATGGACTAAACACTATAATCAAAAGTCATAGGATGACAGATTGGATTAAAAAAGTAGACCCCGTTTACCTGGCCGGCACAGTTGAAAGAGCATACAACTCTTGATATTGGGGTCATGAATTTGAGCCCCATGTTGCATGTAGAGATTACTAAAAAAGAAATAAGACCTTAAAAAAAAAAAAAAAACTGAAATAAATAAATAAATAAATAAATAAATAACCCATCTCTATGCTACCTACAAGAAACTGTTTTCAGACCTAAGGATGCCTGCACAGTGAAAATGAGGGGATGGAGAAACATTTGTCATGAAAATAGATGTCAAAAGAAAACCAGCTTAGCAATATTTATATCAGATAGAATAGACTTTAAAACAAAGAAACAAGAGACAAAGGAGGACACTATATAATAATAAATGGGACAATCTAATAAGAGGTTATAACAACTACAAATATTTATGCATCCAACTTAATAAAAAAAATTTTAAAAGTAAATTAAAAACCCACTTAATCAACAGAGAGATAAACCAACCAGAAAATCAACATGGAAACAGCAGCTTTTTTTTTTTTTTAATAGGCAGACTACCCCATGCAGCACCTCTTTTGGTTGTGTTTGGAGTCTTGGAAGATTGAGTACCCTGTGTTCTCCTACAAATGAACCTTGAGATCTTGTTTGGAGGCTCTAGCAGAGAGTTCAGCTACTCGTATACCCCTGACTGAAGAACACAGTTCATAGTTCTTGAAGAAGGTCATCCTCTTTGACCAAGCGTGCAGCTTCAGGGGGGAAGCCCATGGAGTGGTGAAGGGGAAAAGGGATATCTACCCCTGCCAGCCAGATCAGCCAAATCAACCTTGGCAATCAATGTAGTGACAGATGTCACAGCCAGATCACCCTCACATCCTGAAAATAGTAGCTTTGAATGACACACTGGACTGGATGAACTTAACAGATATATTCAGAACATTCCATCTAAAACAGCAGAACACACACTCTTTTCAAGTACACATGAACACTCTCCAGAAGAGATCACGTATCAGGCCACAAAAACGTCTTAACAAATTCAAAAAGATCAAAGTCATACCATGCATCTTTTCTGACTATAACACATGAAACTAGAAATCAACCACAAGAAAAATCTGGAAAGACCATAAATACATAGAGGTTAAACAACATGCTACTACTAAACAATGAATGGGGAGGAAAAGGAATCAAAGAAGAAATAAAAAATTATATGGAAACAAATGAAAATGAACATGACAGTCCAAAATCTTTGGCATGCAGCAAAAGTGGTTCTAAGAGGTAAGTTTATAATAATACAGGCCTTGGAGTGCCTGGGTGGCTCAGTGGGCTAAAGCCTCTGTCTTCGGCTCAGGTCATGATCCCAGGGTCCTGGGATTGAGCCCTGTATCGGGCTCTCTGCTCAGCGGGGAGCCTGCTTCCTCCTCTCTCTCTCTCTGCCTACCTCTCTGCCTATTTGTGATCTCTGTCTGTCAAATAAATAAATAAAATCTCCGACAGAGATCACAAGCAGGCCGAGAGAGGAGGAAGCAGGCTCCCTGCTGATCAGAGAGCCCGATGTGGGGCTCGATCCCAAGACCCTGATATCATGACCTGAGCCGAAGGCAGAGGCTTAGCCCTCTGAGCCACCCAGGTGCCCCAAATAAATAAAATCTTAAAAAAAAAAAAAAAAAATACAGGCCTACCTCAAGAAACAAGAAAAATCTAAAAAAAAAAACAAAAAACAAAAAACAAAACCCTAACAACAAAAAAAGAACAATAAACAAAGCATAAAGCAACAGAACAAAGGAAATAATAAATATTAGAGCAAAAATAAAGAATATAGGAACTAAAAAAAGCAATGAATCAATAAAATGAGGAGTTGGTTCTTGGAAAATAATTTAATAAAATTGAGAAACCTCTCACCAGACCAGGGCACCTGTGTGGCTCAGTGGGTTAAGCCTCTGTCTTTGGCTCAGGTCAATCCCAGGATCCTGGGATCCAGTCCCACATCAGGTTCTCTGCTCTGCAGGGGGCCTGCTTCCCCCTCCCTCTCTGAATGCTTCTCTGCCTACTTGTGATCTCTCTCTCTCTCTGTCAAATAAATAATAAAATCTTTTAAAAAAATGCTTAACTCTGAAAAAAAAAAAAAACTTTCACCATACTTATCAAAAAGAAAAGGACCCAAATAAATAAAAGCACAAATGAGGGAGGAGAAATAAAACACAAACACACAGAAATACAGATAATAACAGAGTATTATGAAAAGCTATGCCAACCAATCAGACAACTTGGAGGAAATGGACAAATTCCTAGAAATATATAAACTACCAAAACTGAAATAGAAAGAAGTAGAAAACTTAAACAGACTTATCAGTCTGTTGATATCAATGAAATTGAATCAGTAATCAAAAAATTCCCAACAAACAAAATTCCACAGCCAGATAACTTCCCAGAGGAATTCTACCAAACGTTTAAAAGAAAGTTAATACCTATTCTTCTCAGAGTATTCCAAAAATAGAAAAGAAAGGAAAATTTTCATATTCATTGTATGAGGCCAGCACTGCTATGATACCAAAACCAGAGAAAGAAACTACAGAAAAGAGAACTACAGGCCCATATCCCTGATGAATACAGATGCAAATATTCTCAATAAAATATTAGGGAGGGACCATGGGAGAGGGAGAGAGAGAATCTCCAGCAGACTCCATGATAATCATGGAGCTGAGGCAGGACTTGATCTCAAGACCCTGAGATCATGACTTGAGCCAAAATCAAGAATTGGATGCTCAACTGACTGAGCCACCCAGGTGCCTGAATCACCATATTTTATCCTGAAACTAACATAACACTATATGTTAACTATATGGAATTAAAATTTTAAAATTAAGTTTTTTAAAAAATAAATAAGCTTGTTATTTTCCCTAGGATTGAAACCACATTCTAGAAGATCATATAGTCAAAGCTTCATAGTGGTTTTTTTTTTTTCCTGAAATCAACTCATAGGCATACTTTGTCCCCATAAAACAGGGATTTGTTATAGTACTGTTTGTCTTAGAAACCTTTTATATTAGCAACCGATAATGTCTTATTTCCCTGAGTGGTAGTTGCATATTGTTGTTGCCGTTGGTAAGTCATTGAGCTTTATTTTTGCACACTGGTGCCTCTTCAATACTGGGTTTTAAGAGACAAATTCTTTGTATTCGTCAATACAGTAATGTTCTAGTAGTGGTGTGGGGCACAATAGGAATGCTAAGGATGCCTGGAGGTTCTTGGAGTCTGTTTTTTCCTGTCTCATAGGGAAAATCAAATCAAGCACTAATAATGTCCAGGTTATGCAAATAAATATTATATAATAGATGTAAGCCTAAAAGAATAACATTTTTCTTGAACCACATTGCACTGCACCCCCAGTCAGGGCTTTCCTCCAGGAGGCAGTACCAGGAACTGAACTGGTTAGGCTCCTCTGGATCCTGCCTCTGAACTGGCAGTTTTCACGGGGCGACTGGTCTGTGCCTGAACCACCACCACTAATTCTTAGCCAGGGAAAGGGTGAAGAAATGAACTCAGACTACCAGAAGCAGTTGCTTGAGGAGCTCCAAGTACACCCCCAACACTCACCACTAGGGGTACAAACAGCTAACCTTGGGGAATGTTCTACATTCACCTTTTAATTATTGTGACTGCCTTTTTGTATGAAATTTCTCTTCTGTCTCCAAAGCAGAAGAAAGCAAGAATAAGCTGAAAAGCTTGTGAAGTCAGGAATCTTTGATTCTTGGAGGTCCCCCAAGTACCTAGAGTAGTGGTTAATTCACAAAGATGCAAAACATTTCTGGATTGGTTGAATAAATGGTGATTACTATGTTTCAGCATAGAGGAATTCATTCCAGCAGCACAATACAAAAGTGTTACAGCTTTGCGTGCTGAATGAGCATAGATTGGGCCTCGTCCTATATATGCTGAAATATTATTGCCCAAACTGCCATATTAGTTCCATTTTCAGCTACACAAGTAAAATATTAGGTATAGGAAAAACATGGAGAATAGTATTTTGAGAAATTTTTTACATTAATTAATTAATTAATGTGATCTCTTTGCCCAACCCTGTGTGTTTTGAAAATTGATTGCCTTTGGTTTTTTATTCTATGTTGCCCCCATCTTCTGAGTGATTTGGAAATAAACCTAACCATAGGGCTATTAACCCAGTGTCTAGCACTAATGTTGAAATTACTAACGTGGGTTCAGCTGAGGTCCAATAGACCGGTGGCAGTGGTCTCAGCAGTGGTGCTAGAGGTGATAAATAAATAGATAGAAAGGTAGATAGAAAGATAGAGAGAGAGATAAATGGCAAAATGTCTTCTAAATTTATTTGTGGAATTTTTCCATATTTTAAAATGTGTTTTGCCTTTAGTGTCTTGCTTAAAAAACCCTTGCCTACCCAACAATAGTGTGCAAATTCAATTATAAATGCTTTCACTTTTATAATAAAATTATTAGCTTTTATGTACAGGACTTCAGAATCTAATTTTATTTTTTTACACGTGGTTATTCAGTTATCATAACACTCATTTGGGGTGTCATTCTACCTTCACCCAATTTTATTTGTGCCTAGAATTATTTCTGAAAGTTCTATTGGGTTAAATTAATCTTTATGTTTATTTCTGTTAAAGAGGCACATCATTTGAATTATTTTAGTTTTATTACACATTTTAATGACTAGACTATAACACCCCCATATTGCTTTTAAAATGTTCCTTTCTTTTCTTTCGTGTTTATTTATCCAGATGAACTTTAAAAGACTTTTTTTCAATTCCACCAGCCAGTCTATATTTTCTGTGGCTGCATTTATTATACAATCTTATTTGAGCAAACATGATTATTTTCTCATATAAAGAATATATGTTCCATTTATCTACATCTTCAGTCATATCTCCCAGAAAATCCTATAGTTTTTACTTTTTCTTACTTCCTTGTTACTACATATTTTTGAACAAACATTGAGTACCTACTGGATGCCAAACACTGGAATAGCCGTTGGGATATAGTTCTGGCTCTGAACACGAATGACTTGACTTTCTTCCTTTCCTCTTGACTTTTTCAAGTTATATATTACTGGACAATAAAGAGACTAAAAAATGTATTACGATAAAATAGCATGGGTGTTATCGAGATCAAACATGAAGATGGCCCTTGAAGGAATCATGGGAGGCAGAGTGAGTAGTGGTGAGAGCCTGGGGTTGAAGCAGGCACTGAGCACACTGGAGAAAGCCTGGAAGAGGAGACAGGTCTGGAGGTGGGGCCAGATGTTGAAGGTCTGCCTGCACTGCACCATCTTAAGGAGCTCAGAGTTTATTTTAAGGACAATGGAGGAGTATAACGGCTCAGGTAGAGAAATGGCATAATCATATTTGCATTTTTGCAAAATTTTTAGTTATGGGGTGGATAATTAATTGGAATGGAGTAAGAATAGAGATAAAGACTTTCTAAGAGACTGTTGAAAGATTCTTGCCAGATATGATGAATGCACTAAAGAAGGGCCAGTGGGGATGGAAAAAGAGGCAGTGGGCTAAAACCTGATTCCTATTCACAGAACTGAAGTAAGAGGATACATCAGGACAAACTAATATTTATCCCCACAAGGTAATAAAATAGCAAATGATACAGCTTCTCCAAAGCTGTCTGTTTTCTGAACCAAAGCTTGGAAGCACCGAATTGCACTTTATCACAGAGGACTCCGGAATAATTTTAGATGGAGTACAATGCACTCTAATAGGTCTCCATTATTTGTGGGGAGTAGAACATGAGAAAGAATATATCCCGACTCCAAACACAGGGGACAAGTGTTTGGGAGGCTTACTAATCTTAACACACCATTTGCACAAATTTCTTAATAATCTAGAGTTAGAAAATTATACTTGGTTATTTTGTTTAGCCTAAGTATTTGAATGGTCTCAACTTTCATGGAAAAGCAATAAACAAGCAAATAAACAAATTTGATCCACGTAAGAAATAAAAACCTTGAATAAATCAATCCACCAAACACATTTTTTAAAGTTTCTAATAACATGATGGGTTTTTCACTAAAACACACACACACACACACACACACACTCTAAAACTAAATAGAGATAGCTCACCAAAAAAAGCCACTTAAGATGCATAAATTCAAAGTGAAATATTTGTAAATTGTCTACAGTATTATGGAAAAACAATATGTAATGACCAAAAAATTATTTTAAGAATAGATTATAATTAGGAAGTCATTACCATAATTTACAGTATCAAATAAGCAGACACAGACAAGATACACAATAAAATCCAAAAGTAACGGGAAGTTACAACCCTGTGATGCCAGACACTAAAAAGTAACATTTTATTCAAAGATGCAGTGTAGCCTAATGAAACCTACAAAATCAAGGGACAAACGTTTCTCAAAAGACTTTTGTCAGCTTTAAGCTCACATCTGCCCTTCTTCTGGCCTGATGCTGTCTGGCCAGCCCTGTGTAATCAAAAGTGCCCCTTCATTGATTTATGACCCGTTTTCACGCTGTCAGTCTCCCTTAGCAAGACCACATTTTCTGGACAGGTGAGTTAGTGGGGAATGGGCCCCTCTGAAACCGTGTGCTCAGCACCTGGCCTTGCAGCTGTTCTCAATCACTGCCAGCATTCAAGGCCATGGCTAAAGGGGCCCTGGCACTCAACAGTGACAAATGAGTAGACCATGGGTGACAACACATCAAGAAGTGAAAGGCAAAAGGAACTCTGACTTACAGAACTAGAGCACGTAGTATCACATTCATAGGAATCCTATCTGTACCATGATTGCAACACAAGTAATATTCCTAACAGCAAAGAGAATCCTTCCACGCATCCCCCATTCCTAAGGCATCCCCATCAGTCCTCCCGCAAACGTTTGCCTACACCCAGGTTGGGCCACACCCACAGCAACAGAGCAGCTTTTCCGATGACAATGGACAGTTTTCTTCAGTTTAATTTTGTATTAAAATTAGATTCTACTTTGAAATATGAAGTAGCTGAAGTAACTAATTTTCATTGCTGCGATGAAAAGTTTGCCAACCCTAATTAACTCCTCCAGCATAGAAAAATTGTTTCAGTTGGCCCAGAAATATGTCTGTAAGAATCGTGAAAAGAAATTAAGCCCTATTAGTGTCACAGTTGGTAACAAAAAAGACGAGCCGAAAAATCAAACCTTTACCAAGAGTGAATGTTAACGGAGAGGTTGAAATAAAGGTTGTGTGCCCCAGAAGGTCACTGTCATTTACAATTTATTAGCTAATCTTGTATGCACATGTCATTCTTTTATATCACATATTAATTTCTGAGTTTTCCAAAATATTTGAGATAAAAGATAGACGAATTTAAAAAAAACAGACATTTTAATATATTTTCACAATCAAATACTTAAGTGGCATGGGGTAGATATTTGTAATGCTTTCCTCCCAGGGGATGCTGTGAAGATTAAAAAGAAAGAAGAAAAAATATTAAATAACAAAAATAACATAAAATTCTTTTAGTCACAATACTTTCCCCACCTTCAATGGCATGTGCTCCTCCAAAACAAAAGATGGTCCATTTGTTTCTTCAACTAATGAATTAAAGTTAATCACATTTGACTAACCTGTACTGAGAGAAGCTAAAATGCATTATTCTTCAGAAATAATTATTTCATTCTAATGTTCTTAAAGTCACTCACATTTCACTGTAAACCTTTTTTTCTACAACATTTCATACTGCATGAAATTGCCATTCCTGGTAGTAAATAATAATGCTCTTTTAATAAATATGCCTTTATAAAATAATTGTAATGATAGAAAAGACTTAACAAAATTTTAACTGGCAGTGTTGGAAGCAGAAGAAATCATCTTTTGTCTGACACACAAGACACCCGAGTTTCTGGTGGGTGCCACCAATACTTGCCTTGGTCAAACCTCATTTGAGGTCTCGATTCTATTTGGAGCCTTCCTGTCCTTACACTGAGAAGCCCCCAGTTTGTACAGGTAGTTGATACTCTTATCCACGATGCATAGAAATCACCTTCTCCTTAAAGATCTCTATATGGGGCTCCTGGGTGGCTCAGTTGGTTAAGCATCTACGCTCAGCTCAGGTCATGGTCCCAGGGTCTTGGGATCCATGCTCAGGACTCAAGGAGTCCACTTCTCCCTCTGACTCTCCCTCCCCCTTCTTCTGCTCTCTCTCTCTCCCAAATAAATAAACTCTTTAAAAATGCCATATAAAAAAAAGATCTCTGTACTATCTTGTACTTTCTGTGTTTAGGTTCATCCTACTTCATTCACATTTTGGTATATGTATCGTGTTTCATTTTATTTTAGAATCTGAAATGAGTAGAAAAACAAAGCTTTCACTTTTGATTGTACAAGTTGTTCCTGAGTGTGTTTTACATGTATTCAATAACAAAGTTAAAAATAGTATTTCTTGGCTCCCTTCTACAAAATATGAGGACTTCGTTTGCTTTCTGCTCACATACTTCAAACTCGTTTTGGTCTACAATAACTTAATACTCTTCATTCCTTATTCACAGGCAAACAGTCTGCCATGATGGCTCCCATCCAATGGACTCATTTCACAAGTGCCTTGATCAGTCCACTCATTCTGTTCTGCCTGACAGATGCACTTCTCACCATGAATTCACAAGTTACCATTTTTACAGATCATACCCTATCCACTGGTTTAACGTGGGGCTGCAGTGAAAGATGAGTCTTCCCTTAGCTAACTGACAAAGCCAGGATTCTTAGGGTAGAAGGCAAGGGCCAGACCCACAATAGTGATCCCTCTGGATATTTAAGACCTTGACAATCTACCTGGTAGCCAGCAGCTTTGTTTCTCATCCCATAGCCGTTGCCTCTTTGCCACCAAATGATGCCATTTGGACTATAATGCCTATCAGAAGCCTGAAGGAATGTTTTCTGTATATAGCACCAGTTACACGAGATTAAGAAAATATTCAAGAGTTTAACGATACCAAGTGAAGTCTGAGTTAGGTCTTATGCAAGGACCTTCTTACAGAGCTGTGAGAACTGAACTGGGCTACCCTGCTTTGGTAAACACATTCGTATGAGAGACATCCCCTACTAATCTGATCTTCCCCACAGCTACTCTGGTCCTCTCCAACAAGTCTCTGTAAATTCAGATCTTGGGCCACAGTTTTGATCAGTTCTCTTAGGAGCCCTTTGATGCAAATATCATTTTAAAAAATAAATAGTGGCTTCTGATGATATACAAAATAATTTTATTTTATTTCTTTGGCATCTTTAACACTTTCTTTGGTAATTTTGGCACTGATGAATTTTCCAAAATCATCTTTTCCATTACTTATGACATTCCACCCTCTCACTAAGCTAACTACAGAAACTCCAAGTGTATCAAGATATTCACTGCATTTTTTTTCCTGCACACTCTCCTCCCTCTGAATAAACATCTTCCCCTGGCTCCTTCTTCTCTTTCAGACCAATCCTTACCTGCTTCCCAACACCAGTACAAGACTCTGCTCTTCTCTGCTTCCTTTGAAACTCCACTTTCTTGGCACTGATACAGCCACATGTGGTTGCCTGTCTATAGCACATTCAAACTGAAACCCTTGGCCAAAAATGTTAGCTCTTATTCCCTCTGGTTTCCCAAGCCCTTGTTCAGGTACCTGCATGGTAACTCACTTCAATAAACATTTGTGGAACTGAACTGGAAACCTGAAGTCTGTCCTTCATTATTTTCCCACTGCCCCCCCAACCTCCACCCAAGGGGGTGACTGTAAGAACTTGCATTGTTATTCCCATCCAAACCATTGATGGAAGACTTGTTTGGATAATTGGCAAAGTCAGGATATGTTGATTTTTTTGGCTTTGGGTGGTAATGATTTCAACCGGTGAGATGTTTTTATGTGTAATAAAATGAGGCATTAGGAGGCAAAGTTCTTGACATCACTCCTCACTCATACTTCAGAAAACCATAGCTTGAAGGCTAGCGGATATGAAAGGTGGGTTCCAGTCTCTGATTTGCCACAGCAGTTTTATGACCTAAACACTTGTCAATCCTTCTGAGCTTTTTTTTTTTAAAGATTTTATTTATTTATTTGACAGACAGAAATCACAAGTAGGCAGAAAGGCAGGCAGAGAGAGAGAGAGAGAGAGAGAGGAGGAGGAAGCAGGCTCCCCGCCAAGCAGAGGGCCCGATGCAGGGCTTGATCCCAGGACTCTGGGACCATGACCTGAGCCGAAGGCAGAGACTTTAACCCACTGAGCCACCCAGGCACCCCTTTCTGAGCTTTTTGAATGCATTAAAATGTATGGGCTGATGTGGAGAACAAAGGCAAAAGAAATATAGGAGAAAAATTAAACTTCCTTATAATTTACAGCCCATTGACAAGCACTTGAGATAGGCAGAGTGACCTTCCTCAAGGAGTTTAGCTGCCTCGATTTTAATACTTTGTTAGAGGAAAAAGGCAATCTTAGCTTAACATTAGCCCAACCTCCAGGATCCTGTAAAAATCCCTTTGGAAACTTCCTTTATTTCTATCCTCCCAAACTATATGTTAGCAATCATCCTCCAAGCATAGGGCCCACTGATACACATCTGAAGGGCCCCTTGACTAAGGTTTTACCAGATTGTAATAAATGACCTTTTCCTAACAAAGCTAGCCCCTCAAGGTCTTTGAAACCATGCTTCCAAATTCCTTAGAGACTTACACTATCCTTAACCCCCTCTCAACTTGAAATATAATCAATCACTCCTCTCAACCCCTACTTCAGCCCTTTCTGCCTACCGGTCCTGTCCCATGATAATTAAACAACAAAAATAAAAACAAACAAACAAACAAACAAAAAAACCTTTTTTGCACAAAAAATGTCTCAAGAATTCTTTCTTGACTATTTGCTCCCAAACCCCAGCGTTTCACATCATGAAGACTGAAGTCGCTTTTATTCTATTCCTTATCCAGCTATGCAATTGTCTGATTCACTAATATTTAATGTAATACCATGTAAAAGATTATTTTCTGTTCAAATCTGAGTCTCTTTTCATGACCTGTTGCAAGTGCATAATTGCGTTAATGGCCTGATTTACAAATTTACAAATTATTACCATGGCTTTCTCTAGCAAAATATAGACTATCTTTCAATAGTCATGAACCAAATTGAAATAGCTTGAAAGCAAAGACTACTTAAATCATTTATAGGCAATTTTCTATCCTACAAATTCTAGGGAAGGTTCTTCAAACCTTAAGTAGAAAACAGTCAAAAGAGAGAAGTTTCCAAATAGCTTTATCACAAAAATTATGGCGAATAGAACGGGGCCCATGTGTTACTCCTTGGTGCCAGAGGCTCTTAGAATCAAGCTGTCAAGCTCCAGTGGTCTGGAATGCACATATGATAGCTTTGTCCTGTGATTCTCACCTTGTTCTTCCTTAGATGTTATTTATTCTATTAATTCCTTGTTTCTTAAAGGAGAACATAGGCTTTTTATATTACAAGGCACATGTAACATGGGGGTCGGGGTTCACATCCTAGCAAAGAATAGAAACCAGGAGAAAAGCAAAGGGAAAAAAATAGATTTTTCTCTCATGAGGTCCCTTCAGTTTCCCCATCTCACTTTTAGAAGGCTCATATTTTCAAACTTATCTATTTCTTATATTTTAAAAATTTGTTGTCCTATTTTTCATAATATTCAATTTTTAAAACAAGTTTCCCTTGATTATTTACTTGTTTTTCATTATCTGATTTCTCTTGTTTTCTTTTTTGTGGTCTTTCTAGAGACTTTCCTTTGTATTTTCAAACACCCAGCTTTCATTTCTTGTTATGTACATCCTTAACAGATTCTGCTGTCATGATTATAAAACCACAGGGCAGCTGGGAGCTCATTTGGTTGAACATCTGCCTTTGGCTCAGGTCATGATCCTGGGGTGGAGCCCTAAGTCAGGCTCCCTGCTCAGTGGGGAGCCTACTTCACCCTCTCCCTCTGCCACTCCCCCTGCTTGTGCTCTCTTTCTTTCAAATAAATAAACAAAATGTTAAAAAAAATTATAAAACCACTCAAGAAGTATGCAATTTTTTCTACTTTCTGGAAGAATTTGTAATATTGGCATTGTTATCATTCTAACATTTAAAAGAATTCATAGTAAAGTTATATTGACTTGTACCTTTATTTCATGAAGGTTTAATAATTACAGATTCAGTTTACAAGGTAATAGGACTAGATTGTCTATTTCTCTTTGTGTTAGTTTTGCCAAGCTCTGTTTTTTAAAGAATGTATCTATCTCATCTAAATTTAAAATTAGCATAATGCTTATAATATCCTCTAATGACTTTTTAATGTTTGTTACCAACTAAAAAATATTTTCTATCTTCATAATTTTCCAATTCCATTGGGAGATATTCTCAACATGATCCTCAGTTCACTACATTTTTCTTTAATAAAGTATACTGTGCTTTTTTCCCCAATATATGTGTTATCTGAATTATTAACTTTTTATAACAAGTATTTCCACTTGTATTTTCTTTATGACTCTTGTTCTTGCTTCAAGGTACAAAAATTTTCCTTTACCTTGCAAGGCATATGTGTTGTACTTATTTAAAGTCCTAATCCTTTTTTTGTTAGTTTCAGTTATTCTTCCTTCTGTGACATTGGGTATTCAAAGCAGTTTTTTTGTTGTTGTTGTTGTTTTGGGTTTTTTTTGCCTTATGGTGGTTCCACTCCATGGGTATGAATACTTCTCTGAGAAATTTAGTGCATGTGAATAAGAAATGAGCTCAAGAGGGGGCAAGGAATGTGATGAAAAGCCTAAGACCAGAGTTACAACTGTGCTGCCATTGTGGCTGCCCCTCCCCCCACATCAACAAGTCCTGTGCTGTATTCATGACAAGCTCTAAAGAAAGGAGCTCTGGGAAGTGATACATTTCTTTTAATCTGCAGGTGTGAAGCCATGAGCAAATGTAGAAGAATGGGGAACCTGGTTGCTTGTATTTATTCCTTATGCAACATATTATTAGCATGGCCAAAAACTTTACCCTAATTCCTCACCTATCCAAGGAACAAAAAGTGATCCCCTGAGGCCAGGTGGGGCATGATAAAGCTTTCTTCTAATTCCTGGACATGGACCCCTGCCCATATTTTCCCAGGTAGCTATCCCATGGCTCACCCCAAAGATCTGATAAGACTGTCTCTGGAACACCAGGAAGCCCTCAAGAGTTCCTAATATAGTTTCAGATTCATCCTGTTCAATTGTCAGAGCTTCTTGGAGAAGAAGCTCTGTTGTCACAAACTATAAACTATTCCTGATTTATTCCACCCTCTCTTGCTCTCCCTCTCTCCCTCCCTCCTTTCCTTCTCCCTGCTCCTGTCCCTCTCCAGCTCTTTTTCTTCTCTAAATATAAGAATAGAGTAAAAACTTAAGGTGTATTTAGTAAGAAAAAGTGTACATACAAAAAAATGGGAAGTTCCACTCCAAGACAACAGAAAATAATATTGGCTAAATGTCAAAATGGGAGAATAATTGTAATGTAAAAATCATACACATAATGAAAACATTCTTCATAAGAAGTGGAAAAAATGGATGGTCTTACAATGTAAGAAACCCCAGTGCCATGTATTTTTAAGAATATCAGAAATTACTAGAAAAAAAAAAAAAAACATTTAACAAAATACTAAGTAACTTCATTAGTGTTTTGCTCCCATTCTTTTCCAGGGTCAACAGTATATCTCATGATGAACGAGACATACTGATGAATGAACATTTAACAAAATACTAGGTAACTGCACTAGTGTTTTGCTCCCTTTCTTTTCCAGGGTCAAAAATATATTCATGATGAATGACATATATTGAATGATGAATGAATAAAGAATATGTGGTATATATACATAATGAATATTACTTGGCCATCAAAAAGAATGAAATCTTGCCATTTGCAATGACATCAATGGAGCTAGGGAATTATGCTAAGCAAAATAAGTCAGCCAGAAAACGACAAATACCATATGATTTCATTCATGTGGAACTTAAGAGACAAAACAGATGAACACAGGAGAAGGGGGTAAAAAAAGAGAGGGAGGTGGGGCCCTGGGTTGCTCAGTTGGTTAAGTATCTAACTCTTTGATTTCACTTCAGGTCATGATCTCAGGGTCATGAGATCAAGTCCCATGTCAGACTCTATTCAGAGTTTGGAGCTTGCTTAAGATTCTTTCTCTCCCTTTCCCTCTGTCCCTCCTCCCCAGCTCCCATGCTTTCTCCTTTTTTTTTTTTTAAGATTTACTTATTTATTTGAGATAGAGAGAGAGAGAGAACATGGGCAGAAAGAGCAGAGGGAGAGAGAAACTAAAGCAGACTCCATACTGAACATGGAGCTTTACATGGGGCTGTCTCCTAACCATAAAATCGTGATCTGAGCTGAAACCAAGAGTCAGTTCTTAAATGACTGTGTCACCCAACCACCTTTCCCTCTCTCTCTTAAAAAGAAGAAGAAAATAAAAAAGAAAAAGAAGAAAAGAGAGGGAGACAAACCATGAGAGACTCTTGACTATAGAGAACAAACTAGGGTAGTTGAACGGGAGGTGGGGGGTGGGCTAGATGGGAGTTGGGTATTAAGGAGGGCAGTTGTGCTGATGAGCCCTGGATATGCAAGTGATGAATGTGATGAATCACTAAATTCTACTCCTGAAATCAATGTTACACTATGTGTTAACTAACTAGAGTTTAAAAACCTTAAAAAAATGATTATTTAATTAATAAAATAAAATCTCTGTACTCCAGAGTTTATTTTTTGTTTTTGAAGTGGAGTAATCACAGTTCTAGTTTTAGGTATGTTCTTTATTTTCTGTGCCCTAGATCACTTGAAGTATCCCAAGAATTACTACTGCCTCTTGTGTGAGAAATACAGCCCTGGACCTCAGATCTGAGGGGTTTCTTTCTTAGATGATTCTTCAACTTCTATCATATTTCTCAGCTACCTAGTTTCTCAACTCCTTCTTGGGACAATTCCAGATCTTATCTTCAAACTCATGAGCAGAATTGCACCCAGTATCCTTTTTGTTTTTCTGTTTTTTTTCTCTCCCCAGGTTTCTTTTTTTCTTTCATCTTTTTGCTGTTTGTTTTATAAATTGTATGAGGCTTATTGAGATATAACTTATGTAAAGTACAATGCATAAATTTTAACTACAGAGTTCACAATTTGACAGATATATACATCTTTGTAATCAACACTCAGTCAAGACATTTTCAACAACTCAAAAAGTTTCATCGTGACACATTCAGTCAGCACTACTGTCACCAGGCATATATTATACTAGCTTATATATCTTATCTGAAATGGGGTCCCTAAGAAAATGGTCAAAAAGAATTCTTGAGACATTTATTGGTGAAAAAAAAAAGGTGATTTGATTAAAGCACAGGGACAGGACCCATGGGCAGATAGAGCTGCACTGGCATTGTGAGGAGCAATAGATTATGTATTTTGGAGTTGGGGCGGAGGAGTGGGTAAAAACAAAGGAAGTTTCCAAAAGGACTTTCATACATTCAAGAGGACTCACAGGATCCTGGAGGCCTAGCTATTGTTAAGCTAAGGTTGTTTTTTCCTCTAGCAAGGCATTACCATCAAGCCAGTTGGGAGTTCCTGAAGGAATTTCTTACTCTGCCTGACTCAAGTATGTCAATGGACTGCAAACTATAAAGAAATTTAAATTTATCTGCACTTCCTTTTGCCTTTGTTCTCCACATCATTCCCCCTGAACAATTTTGACCCTTAAATCTTTAGGGTTCCTGAGGTTGAAAAGTCTTATTTTCCATAACTTTTTTCTGTTGAATAGGAGCATAGAGATGTCCCTATCAATGGATCAACATTGGTCAGTTGGAGACTTCTATATATATAAATTGCCAAAGGCAGAGGCAGCCAACCCATGGTGGACAAAATATATAAACCTCCTTGAGCAGAAAGGATCATCTGTTGGCTTGAAGTTAGGGCAGTGAAAGAATCTTGGCCCAGGCAGGGAGACACAGGAAAAGACAACAAAAGAAGGTTAATATTATTATGAGGAAAAAAAAAAAGCCCAATAAAAATGGCCTTTGAGAGCTAACCAAAATCTTCCAGTCCAGGAGTTTAAACAATCACTAAAGGAAAGAAAGATTTTTAAAGTGCCAATTTGAATTATTTATGTCTTTTAGCAATCTGGTTACATTTCTGTGATACCTGGAACATATACACAACATTCTGTTTTTATGCGAGCACATAAATGTGCATATGTGCACATATGTGCACCAGTTAAAATATCTAATGCCATTTTTGAGAGTAATTTAGGCCTTAATTGTGTAGCAAGTGGTGTTAACCATCTTACAGTTTTGTTTACCAAGCAATCCGGTAATTAATAGGAGATACCTTTTAGAAATAAAAGAAAAATATGTTAATGGGTGGACCAAATTACAAGCCCAGTGTCTTGAGTCTTGAGTGCTTAAAATCTGTTATCTACAAAGATGTGTTATTGGAACATTTTCTCTCTATAATAACCCTTATGATGAAGTTTTAGAATATAAATGAGGTTCAGCAGGGTTGGAGTCCGGAGCTGACAACCAAGAAAGAATTCTTGAGACATCTTTGGTAGCAGAAAGAGCGGCTGCGTTGGGGTGACGGACAGCTGATTGGAGACTATGGGGTTGGGGGAGGTAAGGAAAAAGGGAGATTTCAATAGAACTTTCATGTGCTAAAGAGGACTTAAAAGATACCAGAGGCCTTGCCAATGTCAGATTAAGATTGTTTCTCCCCTCTAGCAAAGTATTAACATTAGCATAACTGTGAGATTCCTGGAAGAATGTTACACGTGTCCCACCCAGGAGTAGAGAGTGGGGGGAGGACACAGTGAGTCAGCTTCTGCTTTGTCCTGGGCTTGCCTTCTTCTGTTCCCTCATCCCTCATTTTTAGAGATAGTCAAATTAGACTAATTCATTAGTAAAACAGGTCCAGTTTTTAAAAATTTGGCCTGTTTACATAAACTCAGCAAGAACGATCACAGGGATCTTTTGTAATCTGCTTTGCTGGTACATTTTGTAAGGAATCTCAATTGAACTTTTAGTGGCCCCAGGGCCATGCCATCAGACATGCCTGCAATACCTGTAAATTTGGGTGAATTCCTCTTCTCAATGGTCCCCAAATATCCTGAGGTTCCTGCACCTGCCAGGAAGTGGTGTTTTTTACTCATCTGGTAACACTGCTGGGAACTCTGTAAACAAGGCACCACACCAACATTTCCAAGGAGTTCCGTACACTTCCACTTCATAAAGCCAACCTTAGTTCTTTAAAGCTGTTTGGTCAAATCTGAGTCTGTGTGTCTCTCAAATATGACACTCCAGTTGAAGCCTTGGTAAAATAATGTTTCCAGTTGTGTCCTGTTACGAGAAGAACAGATCCTTATTGAACTTATGCAAATAACTATGATTGCCTTGAAAGAAAGACTATTCACTGAGAGTTTCTGAATTTCAGAGGGTTCAGGTAGAGAGAAATGCTTCAAATTGTTCACAAAGGTATATTTTATCCTATTTCTGTATATCATGGGTATCTTAAGAGAATATGAGAGAACCAACATTAGGGAACCAGCAACGTTTTAAACAGGAGTCATAAAAGCTATAGTCATCTTCCTTAAATTTATTTAGTTCAATGTTACTAATTCTTGGTTCAGTTTGAGTGAAGTTTTTTTTTTTTTTAAGATTTTGTTTATTTATTTGTCAGAGAGAGAGAGAGAGAGAGCGAGCACAGGCAGACAGGGTGGCAGGCTGAGGCAGAGGGAGAAGCAGGCTCCCTGCCGAGCAAGGAGCCTGATGTGGGACTCGATCCCAGGACGCTGGGATCATGACCTGAGCTGAAGACAGCCACTTAACCAACTGAGCCACCCAGGCGTCCCAGTTTGAGTGAAGTTTTGAGTGAGTTCTGGAAATTCTCACCAATTTGTTTTGGGATTTTCATGATATAAAAAATCTGTATTTATCAAAAGCCCATTTTTATGAATCTCCTTTAAGATGAAACGTGTCTCGCATGAGAATAAGAACAGTAATTATAAATGACAAAAGATTCAAGTTATGGGTTAAAGATCTGATAAGTGGTCATAATACTGCTGGCAAAGAAATCTGGGCTATTTCTGTGACACACCATAATCATAATTGCAAGTGTTGACTTCATACCAAAACACATTAAAACTTTAGGAATTGCATATGGTCTCCAGAATAGTTTCAAGTTTTACCCAAACATAACCTAAGTTTATTATTTGTTTAACAGTGCCTCCACAATGACTTAACATACCAAATAAAAAGGCCTAAATAGTCAAAAAGACTTCATTTACAATTTGAATATCGGGAAGTTGTTTAAAAACCTCAGAAAGTTATAAAGCACATTCCCAACTAGGATTACAGATCATTACAAAACTTACAATTAGATTATTTATATAGCCAAGTGGCAATAAGAGATTACAAAGGCAAATACGCAGGGTTATATAGTTGTAAGCAAGACTTAATTCCCTTAACATTGAGATTTAACTATCAAGGACCTGATAAAGACAAAACATAAGTTTTTGTTTTCTGGGCAGAGAAAAAAGAAAAAAAAACACACAAAAAACTTTTGTTTACATTTTCTTATTAAAAACAGATAACAGTCCAAGAAAACTTTGTCTTTTGAAGAGAGAAAAACAGAATTTCAATCTTATACCATTGCTCTTTTAAAATCCATTCATCTTAACCTTAGTCCTGACCACATATAAAATTCCTTTTCAAAGATTTCCCTTATTTCCATCAGCCTTAATTACACTTGGCA
Organism: Mellivora capensis; assembly: GCA_004024625.1. Classification (NCBI taxonomy): domain Eukaryota; kingdom Metazoa; phylum Chordata; class Mammalia; order Carnivora; family Mustelidae; genus Mellivora; species Mellivora capensis. Next base: position 5,580 of record PISX010011239.1, on the reverse strand, counting down.
GAAGAATTTTAACTCTTAGAAACTTTAGTCTCAAGTGAAAACCAAGTAGTAACTAATTACAAACTGTCTGTTATGCCAGAATTCCCTAGATGGCAAGTTTATTAATACATTTCATAATTTTAAAAATATGTAGAATAGTACATAGTATATAGTACAATCTTTTAATAAAGCACAAAGCATAATTACCAACAGACCCAAGTATCCTCAGCTTCTGCACAATAGGGATGAGGGAGCGGAAGGCTGGCTGAAGACAAAGCAAACGCTGACCCCCTCACCCCACCCCACTCCTGGGTGGGACACATGTGACATTCTTTAGGCATCTCCCACCCATCTTAATATTAATACCTTGCTAGAGGGCAAAAACGACCTTGGCAATGGCAAGGCCTCTGGTGTCCAGTATCTTGTAGGTCCTCTTGGCATATGATACTTCTATTGAAACCTCCCTTTTCCTTCCTTCTCCCCAACCCCATGGTACAAAACCGGCCACCCCTCACAATCCCAGGGCAGCAGCTCTTCCTGCCCATAGGACCTATCCTCGTGCTTTAATAAACCACCATTTTGCACCAAAGCTGTCTCAAAAATTCTTTCTTGGTCATTGGCTCTAGACCTCACCCCACCGAACCTCATGTATATTCTAGAACTTCATCAATATGAGGTCAAAAGCACAGACCTATGTCCAGTAATAAATGTTTTATTATTTAATTTCATTTAGAAGAGTGAGATGTCCTTTGAATTCAATCCAATTTATCACCCAAGCAAAACTTTAAAGTTTCAGGTTACTAAAGACTTTGAAAGCCATCTTAATAATTGCCCATGAAAACTCCAAGACAGGCAAAATTAATCATGGTTTTAAGTCATCTTTTTGCTGACAAATTGCAACAAATAACACAAACTTATTTGATCTTTAGTAAACATTGGAAGAACAAAAGTTTCAATTAGTTTAAATATTGAATTATGTTCTACCTGGGTCCACTGAAAGTCAATCAATTTGGCCCCTATTTTCAATTTTTACCTGGGTTGTTGGTGGGAAATCTGAATTGGGAGGTGGTAAGTCTGGGGGTGGGGGGCTGCTCTGTGCTCCTTGACAGTGAGGGGTGGAGGAAGAGCCAGTGGTTCCAAAGGCACCAAAGATGTTATAGGAACCAGTTATGCAGACCACACCCAGGATGGTGCAGAAAAGGAGGAGTGGGGGAAAGCAGAAGAGGTTAGCTGTCACCAGGAAGACTGGAGGTGGAAAAGTCCAAAGGGCAGAAAAAGAGGTCTCCAGGTCCTAACGGTCATCAGATGGACAGATAAAAAGATGCCTGTTTTTCCCAACCACAAGTGGAATTAAGCAGTCTATGTTGGGCAGGAGAAGACAGGGAACTTCCCTGAAATAAAAGGAGTTTCAGCAGCTGCTTAGGAATATTCCTTAAAGTCCCTGTCCCAAAGTAGACTAACCAGAGACAGTTGACTCCAATTATCATAGCTATTAACCTAGGAAAGGAATGAGGGAGAAGCCCCCATATACAGCTAGAGTAACCAGGGTCCATTAGTGGAACAATGAGAGAGAATCAGTATACCCTAAATTAAGGATTGCCCCTGTGTTTCCTCCAGCAACCTGGGTTTATTCAGAGGAGACCTGTTTAGGCAAACAGTCATCTAATATGTCAGGAGGGAGATTATCAGCCAGGTTATTGGTCAAATATATTATGCAAGAGGCCCTTCAGTCAGCGTCCTGATTTAGAGCCATGAAGCTTGAACTTAGGGTATGTCCATCCATTTGCCCTGTTTCCTGCAAAAGAGATATAACTGACAGATCATATTGAAGTTTAATGTCCCATAAATGGGCCATTTTTCCTCATCTCCTAAGGAGTACTAAGGCTATGCAGTCTTACAAAAGAAGATAAATTTTCCCCCTTTAAATCTTGCAATCCAACTTGTTTCCAGTGGGTTAAAGGACACCCCAAGGGAGCGTTCTTAGGAATTTAAGAAGGAGAAGCCCCATTACCAAGAAAATCCCCTCTGACTACCAGGTGGTATCCCATGCAGGATATGTCAGAGTCAAAGTGATGGTCTGTCATCACTTTGCTGTGATGTCAAAGTGACCTGAGGCATCCCCCCAGCGAAATTGCCGTGACCACCACCCTGTGCTATAGGAAGATTGCCGGCTTCCCTCTGCTTCACCATTGCATTCTAGACAAAAAAAAAAAAAAAAAAAAAATTGGTGCCCATGTATGGACTAGAGGTACTGTGGCTTGCCTTACCATGACTTGCTGTGAAGAACCTGCCACTTTTAACCCATGGAAAATGCTAGACAAGTTTTACAAGGTAGGATTGCCCAATTTTATGATTTAAGGAGTTAGTAGGAGACATTAACAGAAAACAGTAAATATGGAAATCCATCATAAATCCATCATCGTCCAAGGGACATTCCAACATATGTAGAGCTTACAGTGAACTTTCCCTAGGAAAAGGTCCCTGGCTGGGTTTTAATTCAATCGAATACTGGTCTGGTCTGGCTTCAAGTGGAGGTCTTGCGGCCAGAAGTGGCTAGGCCAGGGATATGGAAGGGATCGCATTAGACCAATGAGGAGGAAAACTTACACAGGAGTCTTAAGATTGGTAGCTCTTGGGGTGCCTGGGTGGCTCAGTTGGTTGAGCGACTGCCTTCAGCTCAGGTCATGATCCTGGAGTTCCGGGATCAAGTCCCGCATCGGCCTCCCAGCTCCACGGGGAGTCTACTTCTCCTTCTGACTTTCTCCTCGCTCATGCTCTCTCTCACTGTCTCTCTCTCTCAAATAAATAAATAAAATCTTAAAAAAAAAAAAAAAAAAAAAAGATGGGTAGCTCTCCTACTGACTTAGGTAGCTGTTGAGTGCCCAAGAAAGACAATTTTTTTAAGGACAGAAACAAAGAGAATTCCTGGGTCTTATTGCCACTCTAGCCAGTGTACTAATTTCCAGCCAAAAGGCAGGTTTTTGTTGCCCATAGAGCAGCCAGGAGCTAGAGTATTTCCTCTAACAAGGCATTAACACCAAGCCAGTTAGGAGTTCCTGAAGGAATATCTAACTCTGCCTGACTCAAGTATATATCAGTGGCTTGCAAGTTATAAGGAAATTTAATTTTATCTGTATTTCCTTTGTCTTTGTTCTTCACATCAGTTTATGTCACATATGATAGACCATATTTAAATGTGATCATGTGTGTGTTTTTCTCAATATAATGCTTTTGTGCTTTACCCATGTTGTTATAGGTCATAATAATTAGTTGTTTTTAATTGCTAAAATGCCATTATTTGAATATGCCATAATGTATTTATCTGTGCTTTTGTTAGTAAATATTTGAGTTGAGTCTGGGTTTTAGCCATTATGAATAAATATTTCTGTACATGTCTTTTTGTGAATGTGTGTTCATTTTGTTGGTAAATACGTAAGAGAAGATGTATATTAAAACACACACATAAAGAGTCAGGGAACACAAAGAAACTTTTGGAGGTGATGGATATGTCTGTTACCATGATTAGGGTGATGGTTTCACAGGTGTTTACTTATGTCCAAATATATATCAAATTGTGTATATTAAAATGGCCAGTTTTTGCATATCAATTATAACTCAGTAAAACTATTTATTTACAGTTATTTAAAATAAATAAATAAATAAAAAGGGGCCCCTAGCGGCACAGCTGTTTAAACATCAGACTCTTGATTTTAGCTCAGGTCATGATCTTAGGATTCTGGGATTGAGCCCCGTGTCAGGCTCCATGCTCAATGAAGAGAGTCTGCTTGAGATTCTCTCTCCCTCTGCCCCTGCCCCTCCTGCTCATGCTCTCTCTCTCTCTCTTTCTCAAATAAATAAATAAAATCTAAATAAAATTTAAAAATAAAATAAAAATGAAAAAGATAGTACCAACTAAATTTCCAAGTGATTTTACCCTTTTCTTTTACCAGCAGTGTAGGAATTCCAGTTGGCCCCCATCTTTTCCAACACTTAGTATTGTCAGGCATCAATTTTAGGTATTATCTAAATTTTAGGTATTATCTATTAGCATCATCAGTGCTAGGTATTATAGAGTAGCATCTCACTTTGGACTTAGTATGCATTTCATAATGTCCAATTACAATGAGATCCATCTAATGTGCCTACTGGATATTTTTTCCTCTTTTTGAAATGAGTATTTGAGTAATATACCCATATACTTTTCTTCCATGGGGTTATTTGTATTTTTCAGCATTCATTTTTAAAAACTTCTCCTTAGTACCTACAGTTATGTTTATTCATTAATACAAATTAGTATGAATTTCGATAAATCATTCATCAAAGGGATTAATCTAATAAGAATCATATCACCTTTTAATCAATAAATATTTGCTCAAATATTTGTCATAATATTTGTACTTATAATATTTGTCATAAAGATATTTGCTAAAATTCAAAACTCTAATCCTGTGTAATATAAAACCTAACTATAAGAAATAAAGGAATATATTATTAATAATATTAACATCAATAAACAACCAGCATTACACTTAAATGTAAAACAAGAATATACACCAAAGAAATCAAGAAAGTCTTGCAATATCATGCACTGATGGTGACAGTGTGAACTGAGAAGCTTTTAGAGATAATTTGGCCTTTTTTTTCATGAGTGTTTAAAACGATCATACCATTGATCCTGAAATTTCACTGTTAGAAATTTGTTTCACAAAGGAGTCATAGATATTCATGCAGAGCTCTATAAAAGAATTTCATTACAGGGACGCCTGGGTGGCTCAGTTGGTTAAGCGGCTGCCTTCGGCTCAGGTCATGATCCCAGCATCCTGGGATCGAGTCCCACATCGGGCTCCCTGCTCAGTGGGGAGCCTGCTTCTCCCTCTGCCTCTGTCTGCCTGTGCTCGCTCTCTGACAAATAAATAAATTTAAAAAAAAAAAAGAATTTCATTACAGTATTATTTATAATAGTGAATATATTGAAACAACCTAAGTGTCCAATATAGGCAAGAAGTTAAATGAACCAATTCAATTTATTCTTTAATTTTATTTTTTTTCTTTTTCTCTTTTTCTGCTAAATTTTTTTAACTTCTACCCTTTTATTTTTTTAACATTTTTTAACTAGTTTATCTTAACAATACCTTTTCCAAAAAAATACTAATCTTTCTAATAATAATCTAATAATAATCTAATAATAATCTAATCATTATTATAGTCATATTTTATCCTTCATAGTATTTAACTTTATTTTTTGTATTTACGTAAGGGTTTTTTATTTTAAAAAATTTGGGGTACAGTTCCTCTAGTGGATCAAAAGACACCCTAAATCTAGCTCCAGGCTTGTTCTAGCCTCCAGCCTGAGCAAATTCTCTCCACTTTCTTTTTCTTTATTCTCCCAACCAACTTAATCAACTCCTTTTTTTTAGAAATTAAAAAAGAATTTTTGGTTTTTCATCTTTATAGGCATATTCCATCCCTTCACTGTGTTTACCCTTATATACATTTTTCATTCTTTAGAATTTTGGGAGGTACTTTCTGCTAAGAGACCAAAATACCCCACAATTAAGTGGATGACCCTGTTCTAGTCACCAGTCTAATATATATATATAT
>PISX010011238.1:0-67223 GCA_004024625.1 Mellivora capensis | reverse complement strand
ACTGGAGCCTGCACAGATATCCTGCCTCCTCTTGGCCAAACGGAATTGACTCAGAAAGTTTAGAAATTTTGCTTTCTTAAAAAGAAAAAAAGAACAAAAACAAAAACTGTAATGACAAAGCAAGGGAGGAAAATCTGTGGCTCAAACTCAATTCTAGAGGCAAATTAGGGTGGTCAGACTCATGGAAGCACAGAGCAGGAGGGATGCTACCCTGCCCCCCTACACACCCATACCCACCCCACCCCCCACCGCCAGCCGTGCAGGGAGGGGACGTGCTGTGGAGTGTGTTGGCAGCATCGTGCCTGTGGCAGATGTGGTTCGAGGGAGACCGTCCCTCCAGCAACACTTCGGGGTCTGAGCTTTCAACTTACAACATGGTTGTGGCAGTTGCTTTCTGTGACCATGCGAGTAAGTAACAGCCAAGATGAAAGGTGCGAGAAGACCTTTCTGTTTGGATGGGCCCTCTTGCCTCTACAAGCTCCTCTCCCTTTGAAAGGGCTGGGGGTCCTACGGGGTCTGGTTTCAGCTTTTCCCTCATCTCTTCTCACTCTCCTGGGAAATTCAGGACACTCTCAAAGGTTCACTTCCCATCAAGCACTCAACGTCTTATCTCTAGCGCGAATCAGTCTCCTGAGCTCCAGATCTGCACACCCAGCTGCCCCCTGGAGGTCCAGCCCAACGTGCCCCGTACCCATCACCTCCTTCTTCCCCTCCGCATCTGTCCTTCCCTTGCCGCCTTTCCCAGACGGCACCAGCTACCCAGGTGATCAGTAGAGGGGCTCGAACAAGACCTCACATGTTAGGACTCCTAGCTTTGACTTCAAAAGCGCACAAAAATCTCAAACCAGTTCCACTTTCCTTTGAAAATAATCAGACCCAAGCCCTGCTCCCACCCTAGCCTCCACTGGCTGTGGCGTGGCCCCAGCCCCCGCCAGGAGCCACGACTTCATACGGACAGACCAGAGAGCCGGCCATCACCCCAAAGGGACCCACAGGCCATGGTCCCTGGATCTAGCAATGAGACGAGCATCACGGTCTTCACGTTGCTGTCGGACGTCCTCGTCTGAGCAGCTGTCGGCTCGGAGTCTGCAGGGCTGTCTGCCTACTGTCTCTCAGCTCTAGCACCACCCTCCGCAACCACTGGGTGGCCCTGGGGCTGGGACTCAGCAGTCTGTGTCACTGGGGCTTCCCGTTATGTTCCGACAGTGGGAAGGAGGAGGATGGAAGACGGGCCGGGCTCCTGCAGCACCCCTCCAGCCCCAGGAGAAGCTCCGGCTCCCACTCTTGGCACCCAGAGCGCAGGCACCTGGCATCCCAGCTCCAACCGCCCCTGCGGGTGAGCACGACCCACACTCTGTCCTCTGACCACTTGGCTTTGTACCAGCACCTCTTCCCTCTGTCCCCAACTCCTCTGCCCCCGGAAGCAGCTGCTCCCTCTAGTTACCACTGTCTGGATTATTCCACGCTGGTTCCTTCAGCCTTGAACCCTCGCAGAACCAGAAACCCCTCTCACCGGGAATGTCTGGCGTCATTTGGATTTCCTTTTTTGTGAAGGGTCTGCTCAAATATTTTGCGCATTTTTCTATTGAATTTTCTTTCTTTTTTTTTAATCCAAAGGATATATGTTCATTTTGGATCTAAGCTCCACCTGGACCGTGAGTCCCTTTTGCCCTATAGCGTGTTTACTTCTGTGACACATTCTGTGTTTTGCTCACAAAATAGCACTTTCCACGGCACAAGCCTCGACACTTGGCTACCATATACTCTGCCAGCAAGGCTGACTTTCAGACTGGAAAGGAAAGAACAAGTATCAGTAACAAGAAACTAAAACCTCACAAAGAGGCCAGCCGGACAGGCAGAGAACTCCGAGCCCACGGTCCATCAACTCAACTTTCAGATGCTAAAGGCAACTTCATACTGAATACCGAACAGGCCTATTTTAAATGTCTGCTTTTGCTCTGTGTGGACAATAATGCACTTTAGGATCTGATGAAGAAGGTGATGACTCCCACCATCCACAGAGTCCCGTCAGCGCCCCCTCCAGAGGCTCCAGCAGCGCCCATCAGCCCTCCCACCTCTGCGGCAGGAACCCCAGCCCCCGCCCCCACCCCCACCCCCTGGCCCTGGGAAGACAGCGTTGGCCACCTTCCCAGCCCCTGGTGCAGGGATAACTGTACCGGTGTGGAAAATGAAGCCGCTTACTCCTCGGGACGCACAACTTAGTAACAGGTGGGCTCTACTGTCGTGAGAGATCCCCCCCCCCCCGGGTCTCTCATGTTTCTGGGAGTCTTGCAACCAGAGGTTCTGCTCTCTTATTCAAGACTATCTTTTCAAGGGTGTTCAGATGACGACCAGTCCCAGAAGGTAAAGTGTCTCTCTCTGGGGAAATGGATGGGTTTATTGACTGTCCAGTATCATGAAGACAATGTCTGCCTCTGGAGCAAAGGTCGGGCAGGCTTACTGCCCATTATAAAACATTCAGGTTCCCTAGGCTCGGGTTCCTCTCCCATAACACAATGTAGTGCAAATACAGGAGTCCACTGGCCCTCTTAATGTCTGACCTGTGGGACAGGACTTGGGGCACCAGCCCCAGAAAATACTGAAACTGTCACTCCTGTCATCACCAAGAGAAATAGAGTCTTCTGTCTCTGACCCCGTGGCTTGTGTCTTCTGCCAGCATTCATGAACCGGAGCTGGCTAACTCGTTAGCTTGCAAGCAGTGTAAAATTTCAGACTCTCTGTAGCTCCTAACGTGCATTACTAAGTGTGAAAACAAACTATTAAGCCTTAGAAGACCAAATACATAGCTTCGTAATCTAGAATAGGGAAAGTCATCTCAAACAGAATACAGAAAAGCACTAACCACCGAGGGGGAAAAAAAAAAATTTTAAACTTGGCCATATTAAAACCAAGAACCTCCATTCATCAACAGACACGATTAAGAGTTTGAAGATGTCTGCAGTAATAATACAATCGATACACAATTGACAAAAGCTTAGATCCAAAATGAACATATATCCTTTGGATTAAAAAAAAAGAAAGAAAATTCAATGGAAAAATGCGCAAAATATTTGAGCAGACCCTTCACAAAAAAGGAAATCCAAATGACGAAGACATATATGCACAGGTGTTCAACTTCATTCAAAGCTGGGGAGATACAAAGCAGAATGAAAACCACCATGGGAAACCATCCTGGCGAACAGCGGGCATCACCTAGTAAGGCACGCCGTCCGACCCAGCAATTCTACCCCTTAGGTACAGCCTCTAGAAGACATGTCTGAGAATGTTCGCAGCAGCGTACGTTGTGAGAGCCAAACACTGAAAACCACCCCGAAATCCTCCAAGAGGAGAACGGATGAACGAACTATGGGAGAGTTTGTGGCAGACGAAATCAAATGGGGCTGCTTATGGCGAGAGGTTTTAAGATGGAGCTGGGACGTATTAAGGGGATGGGCCTTGTGCACGTCCTTACTGGGGGAACCGTGAACTCCTGAACTGGGAAAACAGCAAATATTCCAAGGACTTAGCCAGAACACCGGCCACTTCCTTCAGTGAGAGACTCTGCTTAGCCCTCGCCCTAGCAGTCAACTTTTCTCGGTCAAAAACTATTTTGCTGCCAGGGCGAATCAAAGAGTGTTTGTAAACAACATACAAACATTCTCTTTTTGCTTTAAAAACCCCTGACCTTTGCTCCAAGGTGGGACACTCTTTGAGTTGCTATCCAAACCTGCCTACCCCATACTGCAATTCTTTGATTCCAAACACGCGCCCTGGCTTAATTCCTGCGCCCTAAAAATTTAGGTTCATGTGGCATACAATGGTATTCTGTAGGACAATTAAGAAATAAATCTCAGGGGACGCCTGGGTGGTTCAGTGGGTTAAAGCCTCTGCCTTCGGCTCAGGTCATGGTCTCAGGGTCCTTGGATCGAGCCCCACATGGGGCTCTGCTCAGCGCGGAGCCTGCTTCCCTCTCTCTCTCTGCCTGCCTCTCTGCCTACTTGTGATTTCTCTGTGTCAAATAAATAAAAATCTTTTAAATAAATAAATATCGGGTGAAAAGAAGTTCAACACAAAAGAAAATATACAACATGACTTGGTTTTCATTAAGTTCAAAAACAGGTAAAGTGACCCACCGTATTTAGTGTTGCCTATTTTAGTAGTTCCACTATAAATAAGTGATTGCTGCCATGGACAGGATCGTAGTTACTTTTAGGGGAAAGAGGAGGATTAACTAGAAGGAGAACAGGCTTTCTGGGGTGCTAGCAATGTTCTATTTCTTGGCTCTGACGGAGGCACACCACTGTTCATTCATAATAATCCCAAGTCCGTACACTTACGTTTCATGCCCTAAAGAAAGCAGCGTAGGAAAACACAAAACAAAAACCAGAAATAAGAAACAATACCCAGGTCATGAAACAGACACTGCCAGGAATCGAGAGGGCTTCCACACACCCCTTTACAACACCACCTCCTCCCTCCCCACAGATGGCCACCACCCTGCCTTTACCCACGGAGCGCACACTAGTAAATGCTGCGGTTCACCTGCGTCTGTTTTGATTTTTACACAAACGAGAATCCGTGAACACCTGCACTGGGCCTGAAAATGGGGGACAGATCAATTAATTACTGCGACGGACACAGGCTTCTTTCAACATAATGGTACCTTCTTAGAGAGTTAAATAGAGTTCAGCCGAAACAAAGGCTAACAAGCTACAACTTCATAAATGCGCGAGAAGCCGTGTGGAGAACATCGATTTCGATTCAGCGAAGCAACGTTCGCCGTGACATTAACCTGGGGCTGTTAATTTACATTCTACCGGGTGGGCAGTTTTATTTGCATTAAACTTGAAATAACTTTGGACGTTACAGTTGCCCCAAAACTACAAGCATAAATGAACACTTAACTTTTATATGTATTTGAGTAACAATATTCATGATCAAACTAAATTAAACTCAACAGGAGTCCCTTATTTAAAAAAAAAAGGGGGGGTCATTTGAGTCAGCTTTCACTCTTCCCCCTTCCACTCCCCTCCCACCCTCAGAGGCCACAACCTGCTCCCTAAAACCAGGCCCTCCCAAGCCAAACACTTCCCCAGTCATCCGTGACATCTCTGTGCGTGATGTCAGGCGCTCTGCCTGTGGGCTCTGGAACTCATTCCAGGTCCATCTGTCACACAGGTGATACAGGTGATCAAAGCTGGGGACTAAATTAGGGCCCGGGGAGCCAGCGAAGTGTAAACATAGTTTATCTGGGCCAGGTGACAAGGCTTTGAAATGCTGCAGCTGATGATGATCTAGAGCTCAGACTCAGGCCTCCCTAAGGCTTAATTATGATCCCAGGGAGAGGAGCCCTCACCCAGTGTATGTGTCACCTGTAAAACAGGACCTAAAACTTAGCTTCAACAACACAAAGGCAGTCCCTTGCAGACCTGAGGGTCAGAAGTCTAAATGCATCTCCCAGGGCCCACATCAAGGCATGAGCAGGGCTGGTTCCTTCCAGAGGCCCTGGGTGACAAGGCGTTTCCCTGACTTTCCTAGCTTCTAGAGGCCACCGCATCCCTTGTCCCCGAGCCCCTAAGTCACATCACCCGGGCCTCTGCCTTCCATCTTCATGTTACCTTCTCCTCCGTCTTGCCAGCGTTTTGTAAGGACCCTGTGATTCCATGAGACCCAACCAGGTAATCCAGGATAATCATCCCATCTCAAGATTTGATCTGATTAAAAATAATGAACTGAATTTAATCACAGCTTCAAAATTCCTTGGGCCACATACGGTAACACTCACAGGTTCCGGGGATGAGGACAGGGACATTTTAGGGGGTCACACCCAGGGAGCAGAAGTCGGACCTATGACAGGGTCAAAAGAGGCCCCACCAACTCCTGCCCTAAATGCAGTGTCTCTGGGAGAACCGACCCTAAACCCTGTGGTCCAAGAGATGGATGTGGCCTTTGTTCCTGCAGAGAGCTCCGACAGCCTCTGGAAGGTCTTGAGTGCTAGGAGCGTCTTCTGTCATTCCTTCATGAGGACCCCCTTTAGAGCACCACAAAGCTTATGCTTCGGAGATTCGGGGAGGACAGCGCGCTCAGAGGGTGGGAAGCCCCACACCCGGTCCCCATACCCCATCCAGCTGTTCCCAAGTTCTGTCCTTTCGTAATAAACCAGGGAGCTCATAAATACAGCGTTTCTCTGAGCTCTGTGAGCCGCTTTGATAGATGAATTGAGCCCAAGGAGGGAACCTCGGGTGTCTAGCTGGGAACAGCCTGGACTGGCAGCAGGTGTCAGAAGCAGGAGCGAGGGGGCGGCCTTGGGGACGGGGCCCTGAGCCGGCGGAACCCGGTACCCGACGCTGGCTCCAGGCCGATGGGGTGAGGACCGAGTTGACTGCTTGGTGATGGTGGAAAAACCATCCTTAATAAAATGTGCTACCACAGATTTAAAAACACACACACACATGCAACCATTTTTGCAGTTGTCTCATTCTTTATAACTGGAAAATAATTAAAAGAATTTGCTTTTGCTTTTCTTAAAATAATTTTTTGAAACAAATGTCTGGCTTACAGAGATGTTGCCAGAGTATTACAAGGAACCCCCAGTCCCCCAGAGCTCTCCAGCGTCCTCCGCCAATTCCTAAATGTGGCTTCTCCAGCTTCATTCCCCGCCCCGCAGGTCTCTCTCCCGCCCTCTCTCCCCTCAGCCGCTTTGAGCACACAGGCAGATACGATCCCCCCTTTACCCCCAACATTTCATTGTGTATTTCCAGTGCACCTGAACTTTGCAAGGTGCCTCGTGGGCTGAAATGACAGTGGGAAAAGTTTTCAAAGGGAACTATCCTTCTTTAGGTCCCAATATCCAAAGAAGGGGAGCCACTGTTCTGGAAAGTGGAGAGTGTCACGCCTCACTGTATCCCAGAAAAGGTTTTTTTTCTTTTTTTCCACATTATTTTATCCCAAACCCTGGGCACTGTGACTTTTGTCCTTAAGCCTCTTGCGGGCAGGTACCCTTAGCCCGTCGTCTCTACCTACTGTAAGCAGGCTCAGCGGAGGTGCCTATGAGCAGCACGAAAGGGAGGAACGACGCTTGGGAAATACTCTTCCAGTCTGGGCTGTTTCTCAGGGTCTTTTCTATACGCTGAGGCTCAGTAAACTGAGACACCCTCCAGGACGACAGCGACGCCACCACATCTCTCAGGGCTCCGAACTTCGTGTCTGTCCCGTAATCATCCAAGTATGACGATCACTCACTTGGGATCCTTACTCATTTGTGATCTCTGCTCTTAGTCACTTTTAGGATTCAATGGAAACACTCCACGTGGGAAAGATTCATCATGCCCTGAGCTGTGTGGGAAGCAGAAATCAAGAGAAGGTCACGGTGCAGTGCAAGAGGGAGAGGTGCAAACCCCAAAGACCAAAGGAACGTGACGTCAAGTCCACGGCAGAGTCGGAGGGAAGATCTCGGGGCTGACAGGAAAGACTTCAGAAGGGAGGGAAGATGGGCACTAAGCCTTGGACAATGAGGGCCATTTGGAGAGGCTGCGAGGAGGGGGGAGGAAATTCCCCGGTGAAAGGAAAGCAGGAGCCAATGCCCCAGGGGTTGTATGTGTCCTGTGTGTCCAGGCCCAGAAGGTGACACACCCAGTGTGCTCAACAGTGGAGGGTCTGGGCAGACCTGAGGCTCGCACGGGAGGTGGAAGAGACCATCGGCGCTAGGACAGCACGTTATGGGACTTTATTCCGCAGTCACAGATGATCTCACAGAAAACAAATTTCCTCTCCATGACCAAGTAATTAACACCCCACACGCTTAATGTTCAAAACCTGATCTAGGTCTGTCTCGATCAAACTTCTTCAAACCCTCTCCCATGACATGCCCTTGAACTCTGCTGTGACTGATGGACCGCCAGGGGGAGGTCAGCCGGGAAGAGTCACAAACACGCCCGCAGGGAAGGACAGACACACAACAGGAGAAGCCCTCTGTGCAGCCCTGCGTCTTCCTCACCGCGCTCCCAGGGACCCGCCGGAAAGGCAGGGGCAGCTGCACTCGTCATAAGGCCCAGTGCTATGTAAGTTTTTCTAAGCAGGATTATTTTCAAATTGCTCAAGAAGGAGAAGAGACATAACCTTTTTAACGATGTGAGAAGCAGGAAAAACGCTGCTGGTGCTCCTTCCCCTAGAAAATGGGTATCCTCTGTGTTCTCTGCAGAACGACACCTTGTTGGGAGTGGGGGTGGTGGGGAGAGAGAGGGAGGGAGGTGACAGCCAGACAGAAGTGGGGAGGAAGAGTGACGATTACACTGTGATTCTGTGGAGGGAGCGGGAGGAAGAGGGTAGGAGGGAGAAGAAAGAAGAGAGAAGGGGGGTGGGATAGAGGTCAGGGAGAAGGTGACCAGCCCAGGACCACAGTCTGGCTTCCCTCCGAAGCAGAGAGAAGATCTTCCCAAATTTAATCTGCGGGGAAAGCAAAGCAAAGCAGCTCCCATCAGAACCAGGAGAAGCTTTGCTGACCTCGGGAATAGGGAGAGCAACATGCTTTCATGGGACAAGAAGAGTTTTTGGAACCTAAGTCCCTAGAAGGCTTCTGACTCCAAGAGTCAGGGGACCTCAGAGAAGGCAAGAACTAGATTACTATTAAGTAAATGCAGAGTTGTTAAAAAACAAAGTTATTAAACACTATTAAACACATTTTACTCAAATGGTTTTTTTTTTAATCGCCTTAAATATACAGCTCTAGCTCTTAAACCGTTAAGTAGCTAATGTCAGTGCCCCTCATTAAACAAAGGCAACGTCACCCAGGGCCCCCAGGGCCCAGCACTGGCTGTGAGGTTTCCTGGAGAGTTCCCAAAAATCCCTATTAATGGAGAGAAGCAGACTGGGGCCAACTCCTTCGAAGTAACAGGCGGCACTTGTCTCCCTGGGGTGGACCTGTCAGGGCCCCTGTACCCGACCTCCGCACAGGACCCGGGTCTGACGACCCCTGTACCGTTGCTTTTCCATGTGGAACTCCCAGAACAGGGAGTCTATGTCCTGCCAACACTAGGCAGAACCCCAGCATGAAGACTGTCCCTCTGGGAGCCTGGCTCCCTTCAGGTCCAGCATTACTCCAAGCAACAAACTCCCCCTTCCCCTGGGGACCCCCATGAGCTTATACATCTGCAACACTAAGGCACCACACCACAGGGCCAGGGCCAGGGAAGGGGAACTAGGAGAAAGTCCCGGGGGGATGGTAAAGATAAGGATGTGGCTTCTTAGCAGCCAAAGTGAATTGAGTGGTGGTGGGGGGAAGAAAAGATGCACAGGACCCGGTGGGGGGGGGGCAAAATGAGGGGACGGAGCTGTTCCATCCTGAGCCCAGAGACAAAGCAGCTGGTAGGGATGCTCACAGCCCAAGAGAACAGGAGTTTGCAAACTTTGGGATTTTAATGGCAATAATTACCTATAACAGTACTCGTAATAGTAATAATAATAAAAAATTATATTTTAATATATTATTATGAATTATATGTGTGTATATAATAAAACACTTTAAAGACTTTCATATATGTATTTTATAAAATAAGACGTTACAAACATTATTAATAATTTACTATTATTGTTTCATACAACAAAGTGTTTCCATTATTATTGTTTCCATACAACAAAGTGTTTCCAACTTTCCATGCCCTTAGGAAGGGATTCTTCATCCCTTTTTTTTTAACTGTTGCTGTTTCATTTTAATAAGAACCTTTAAGTACTAAAATTATAAGTAGAATCAAGTTAAGTTCAGATTTGATAGAAACTCGCTTTTTTCCCCCGCATGGGTCCTTGTTTTTCTCACTTTGCTAAGGACCAGTGAGCACTTCCGAGAATCTGGACACACGTGGAGCTGGAGAGCTGGTGTGAGCGGACGCCAGGACCCCAGGCATTCCTGCCAGCCCCGTTCCTACTCACAGTCCCGCAGGTGGCTCTGCAGACCAGCTGCCTCCCCAAGAGCGAGGTGGAGGCTCAAACTCTGGCATTTCAGCCACCCCCCCACCCCCCGCATCCCGCACTCACTCTGCTCCTCTGATGGCAGGCTGTCCATTGGGAAAGCCTCAACCCCACCCTCCTGCTGAGAGCCGGACCTGCTTTACACAGCCTTCTGCAAGGCCAGAGAAAGGATGAACTGATTGCTTCCCTCTTTTCACTTTGGCTGCTGGGAAGCTTAACCTTAAATCTGATCATGCAGGCACCTGGGCGGCTCCGACGGTGAAGCACTCAACTCTTGATTTCAGGTCGGGTCATGCTCTTGGGATCCTGGGACCCGGCCCCTCATTGTGCTCTACGCTCAGTGCAGAGTCTGCTTCCCACTCCCTCTGGCCCTCCCCGCACTTTCCCTCTCTCTCAAATAAATAAATACAATGCTTTAAAAAAAAACAAAAAAAAAACTGAGAATCAACCAGAGCAAGTCTACTGACTTTCTGGAGGTGCATCTACGGGAACATCTATGCCCACAGACCTCCACGAGTCTTGACCTCATCACAACATATTTATAGTTTCCCTGATCATGATTCCTTATCACCCTTCACATTTTACTGCTTCAAATCCTATGTGGGACAGAGAATATAAATAAACAAACAAAAAAGAATTCAAGTGAAAATTCCAAAACTTTGCTAAACCAACTCACTGCTAGGGGACAGCCGAGACAAGTGTAAGGCCTTTTACATAATAACCAAACGGCAAAGCAAAAATCATTTATGCCACCATATTAGGCATTAGGGCCCAAACTTACATCAAGGAAAGCTATTTTTTTCCCCTGAAAGATATCCTATATTGGGGCCATCGGCTTCACTTAAAATGCACAGAGCTTCTGAACAATGAGAGGCACTTTTCTCTTCCATGAACAAAGACGTTTTATTCATATGTGAATAAAGCAAAGGCTCTTTCTCTCCTATCTACATGAAGCGGTTCTGCGTTTCCATACAAAATGAGGTATTTTGCACCAGGCAGAGCCATATTACTCAGCTGCTGAGCATTGTGAGTGAAGTTGTGTGATGGCACATACATTAGTAACAAAAAGCACTTTGTGCTATCAAAGAAGAAAAAAAGAGGCCTTACGTCTTTCATGACACTCTCTTCTGTTTCTCCTTCAACATAAGGCCAATGGGCGAACCCATACACTCATACACTCCCGTGGAACCTCGCGCCGGGCACGCTCCAGAAGGAGGAGCGGTGTGCCCACAGCCACAGGATCACAGGAGAGAGAAGAGAAACTCCAGCCCAACTATTCCTAAGCACAGTTCTTGGTGGGGACTTTTTCCAAGGGTGTGATTTAAAATGGGTTTTGTGTTCTTTTTTAAAAAGAACATTCTGGTTGCTGCATGAGAATAGGGGCAAAGGTAGAGGCCGGGCAGACTGGGATGGGGGATGGGCTCTTCCCAGAGGGACTGTGAAGCCCCTTACCACACCAAAAAATAGTTTCTACTTACTCTAGGGTTAAACCCCTGAAC
This sequence comes from Mellivora capensis, assembly GCA_004024625.1. Taxonomy (NCBI): domain Eukaryota; kingdom Metazoa; phylum Chordata; class Mammalia; order Carnivora; family Mustelidae; genus Mellivora; species Mellivora capensis. Next base: position 55,761 of record PISX010011238.1, on the reverse strand, counting down.
TATTCATGTTTCTTGATAAATTTGGAAGGCATTATAAAAATGGCATATTCTTGGGCACCTGGGTGGCTCAGTGGGTTAAGCCGCTGCCTTTGGCTCAGGTCATGATCTCAGGGTCCTGGGATCAAGTCCCGCATTGGGCTCTCTGCTCAGCAGGGAGCCTGCTTCCCTCTCTCTCTCTCTCTTTGCCTGCCTCTCTGTCTACTGTGATCTCTGTCAAATAAATAAATAAAAATCTTTAAAAAAAAAAAAAAGGCATATTCTTTAAAGAACTCTGCCCTCTTCCCTTTTTTTTTTTTTTAAAGATTTTATTTATTTATTTGACAGACAGAGATCACAAGTAGGCAGAGAGGCAGGGAGAGGAGGAAGCAGGCTCCCTGCTGAGCAGAGAGCCCAATGTGGGGCTCGATCCCAGCACCCTGAGATCATGACCTGAGCCAAAGGCAGCGGCTTAACCCACTGAGCCACCCAGGCGCCCCTTAAATCCTCTTCTTAAAGTGTAAATAGAGTTCTTAAATTTAACAGGAACTGGACCTGACTGAGCGGCTAAACTGAACAGAAACCAACCTTAATCACGCCAATAAAACCGGGTCTGAAATATGAAATCCTCACTTGAGACCAAACTGCTTCATAACTCCCACTACCGAGCAGAAAATTACCGAGCAGTTCTGATGCCCTGTGATCAGAACTCAGCTTCGTGAGACGTGAGACCGCAGAAAACAGAGGCTAATTTCAAGCTGAAATCCACAGTCATCAGCTGGTAGTGAGCATGAACTTCACCGTCACGGTCCTTGCCGGGCCCCGGCAGGTTTTGGCGGGAGGGAACACACCCCAGTAACCACATCCCTGGGTTCTGATCTCAGCACACGCGGGCCATGCCTCCTGCCTCCTCACCTCCGACACCGCTCAAGCTCCCTTCTCTTCTCCACGTAGGACAGCGGGGCTTGGGCACACTGGCCCGTTCCACAGGCAATCCCTCTGACCGCCCTCACTCTTCTGTTCCATACTCTTCCTAAGAAAAACGGGTATTTCTGAAACGTGTGGGTGTTTTTAAAGCATGCGAAAATGCTCCACGTGTATTTAAAAAACCCAACCACTGGGGTGCCTGGGAGGCTCAGTTGGTGAGGCGTCTGCCTTTGGCTCCGGTCATGATCTCAGGGTCCTGACATCGAGCCCCAGGTCCGGCTCCCTGTTCAACGGAGAGCCTGCTTCTCCCTCTGCCTTTGCTCTCTTTCTCTCTCATAAATAATGTCTTTTTTAAAAAAAAGAGAGAGAAACCCCAAAACATCCATTCCATAAAGGCCTGACTGGTGCTTAATTCGCAGGAAGCTCCTGGGGGAGAAGCTTTTGCAAAGGCAGCCTCCTAGCCAGCTGCTGGTCCTCTACCTGTGCCCCCATCCTCAGGCAGCAAACACAATGTTCTTCTTAAAATGTAAATCCATCTTGCTCCTACAATACCCCAGAAGCCTCCTCTTTTCACTCAGTGTGAAAGCCAGAGCCCTCATTTTTTTATTTTAATATTTTATCTATGTATCTGACAGGGAGAGACAGACGGCGAGAGAGGGAGCACGAGCAGGGGCGATGGCAGAGGGAGAAGCTTCCCGCAGGGCAGGGAGCAGGAGCCAAAGGCAGACATTGGCTTAACTACTGAGCCACCCAGGCACCCCAAGTCAGCGTCTTTAAAGTGAAGCCCCCCGTGGACAGCCTTCCATCCCCTCTGACCACTCTCCTCTCCAACACCCGCTCTGCTCCTCCCTGGTCCTCAAACTCCTTGGACCCGCTCCTGCCCTAGGCCTTGGCAGAGGCTGTTCCCTCTGCCTAGCACACACTTCCAGCACAGCCAACTTCCTCACCTCCAAGTCTTTGCTCAGACATCCCGTTGTCAGTGGGACCTACGTGGATCACCTACTTTACATGCAACTGCCCCCCATCCCGTTCACGCCTCTAGGGCTGCCACCCACCTTCCCTTCATTTTCTTTCTTCCATCGTCCTTATAACTTCTGAACATACCACAAAACTGTCATCTGTTTTGTTCACAGAAACATTCCACACCCCTAGAAAAGTGGCTAGTACACTTTTTTTTTTAATAAGTAGGCTCCACGCCCAGTGTGGAGCCCAGCGTGGGGTTTGAACTCTGAGATCGAGACTAGAGCTGAGATCTAGAGTCAGATGCTCAAGTGACTGAGCCACCCAGGAGCCCCTCAATAAACATATTTTTTAAGATTGTCATTTATTTATTTGACACAGAGACAGAGAGAGAGAGAGAGAGAGCAAGAAAAAGCACAAGCAGGGGGAGCAGGGAACAGAGGGAGAAGCAGACGCCCCGCCAAGCAGGGAGCCCGATGATGGACTCGATCCCCGAGATCGTGACCTGCCAAAGGCAGACACCGCACCGAATGAGCCACCCAGGCGCCCCTCAATAAATATGTTTTGAATGAATGAATGAGTACCTGGAAGATCCAAGATGAATCACTACAAAAAAAAAAATCCATAAATCCATAAAAGATAATAATAAAGGTCATGAGTTAAAAATAATATATATGCAAAACCAGATTTTCAAATATCAGTAATAGTGGGTCAGGAAAACTATAGTGTTTTATACAGAAGCCTTTATATAAGTAAAACCTACTCAGGTGAGGGCAGAGGTGGGATGGTGCTCAGCCCCTCAGTCAGCTCTCAGAGGCCCTTGATCTCCGAGGGAGAAGTGGCTGGAAAGCCAGACGTTAGAAAACACTGAGGAGAAAAGCGGTAAGTCACGCCAGCCCCAGAAGATATTAAGGACTTAGAATACCACCAAAGAATTTGCTGGACTCTACTGAAAGAAAACCTGCAAGACTTTACCGAGGGACATCAAAGAATTTGGAAGTACATGGTGAACCAGGACACATTCGTCAGTGGGAAGCGAAAATCCCAAACAAGTCCTTTTGCCACAGATGCATGTATAATGCTAAGCCAGATAGTAATTCTTATGTTCCTATTTTGAGGAAACTGACAAAAGGATCCTAAGGCTCACCTTGAAAATAAAAATGCAAAATAAAAAATGTCAGGAATGCTGTAGAATACCACTAAGGAGGAGGGACAGGTCTTACAGAGATGGAGCACAGAGCTGCAGTCACTGTAAAAAGCAGGAGGCACCCAAATCAACAGCATCAACAGTGAACAAAGTTCAGAAATAAAGCCAATATTATACAGTTTACCATGCAAATAGCACTTCAGATGGGTAGGAAGAGGCCAAATTAGTCTGTAACCTCGTTAACCTATATTCATGACACTGAGGATATAAAAACACAATGCACACTCCTCACAGAGTCAAAAAAAATTCCTAGTGACCTAATGGTTTAAATATTTTTAAAATGAAACAATAAAAATAAAATCACCATACGTAGGTGAGTATTTGTATAATCTTAGAGCAGGAAGGCTTTTCTAAAATATGATTTCAAAATCAGAAACTGTAATAGGAAAAAAAGATAATAAAATGGATTGCAAAAAATACTACTACATTAAGGTTTTTTAAAAATCTTGTTATCAGGGGCGCCTGGGTGGCTCAGTGGATTAAGCCTCTGCCTTCGGCTCAGGTCATGAACTCAGGGTCCTGGGATCAAGCCCCACATCAGGCTCTCTGCTCAGCAGGGAACCTGCTTCCCCCCTCTCTCTGGCTGCCTCTCTGCCTACTTATGATCTCTCTTTCTCTCTCTCTGTCAAATAAATAAATAAAATATTTTTAAAAAATCTTGTTATCAGAGGACATCATTTGGTCTTTGGAGAGTTTTGAAAAAGACAAGTCACAGAGCAGGAAAAGATATATGCACAGCATATAGACAGGAAAGAACTAGTATCTACTATATATAAAGAACTGCAACAAATAAATAAGAAAAAGACAATTTATAAAATGGACAAAATAGGGGCGCCTGGGTCACTCAGTGGGTTAAGCATCTGCCTTCATCTGAGGTCATGATCTCTGGGTCCTGGGATCAAGCCCTGGCTGAGCAGGGAGCCTACTTCTTCCTCTCACTCTGCCCCTTCCCATCACTCATGCTCACACGCACACTCGCGCACGCTCTCTCTCTCTCTCTCACTCTATCTGCTCTCTTTCTCAAATAAATAAATAAAACTTTGAAAATAATAAAATGGACAAAATAGTTGAGCAAGCATGGCACTAAAGATAAAATTCAAGAGGCCAATAAACAAATGAAAAAGTTCTTAACCTCTTGGTCTCCAAGGAAATGTAAACTATAACCTCAATGAGGCACCACTACATGATGCAAAAATCTGAAAGCCTGATAATACCAAATGTTGACAAAGTCATGAAACGATGGGAGCTCTCATGCCCTAAAGGTGGAAGTGTACATTGGTATAACCTGGTGTCATCTGGAAAGTGAAAGGCAAGGTGAAGGTGGCCACCCCCTTGAGCCAAGCTACTATACCATTAGGCGGACCTAGGAAAACCTATGCAATGTGCCATGGGAAACGTGCCCGGAAGACTCACAGCGACTCTGTTAACGACAGCCCAGGACACTGGAAAACAATGGCAGTGACCATCGACAGGAGAAGACACCTAAGTGGAGGATTTATATAGTGGATTTCGAGACTGCAGATAAAATAATAATGATAAAATAATGAAACTATATGGATGAGCTTGCATGATATTAAAAACCCCAATTCAAAAATACAGATGATCCCACACATAAAAATTAAAAATCATGCACAATACTCAACTGTAGTGTTCAGACACACACATAGGTGGGTAAAACTGTAATTATAAGCAAGGAAATCATTATTATTATTATTATTATTGAAAAAATCAGAATAGGTACATTTGTTATGTATTGCTGTGCAACAAATTACTCCAGAACGCCACAACTTACCACTGCGAACATTTATTATCTCACAGCGTCTGAGGCTCAGGAATCCAGAAGCGTCTCGGCTGGGTGGTCCTGGCTCAGAGTGTCATGAGGCTGCAGTAAAGCTGTCCGCTGGGCTGTGGTGCCCTGAAGGCGGGAGGATGTGCTGCCTGGTTGTTGGCAGGCCCCCGTCACCCAAGAGCTCCTAGACTGAGGCTCTCAGTCCCTTGCTACCCAGGCCTCTACACGGGGCTGCTGGAGTGTCCTCAAGATGTGACAACTGACTCCCCCCACAACCATTCATCCATGAGAGAATGGGAGAGCCCAAGACGGAAGCTGCACTGTTTTATAACCTGATCTGAGAATCGATACCCCATGATTTCTGCCAAGTTGTATAGGTCACGTGGGACAGCTGTGGGAACAGTGTGGCAGGGGGTGAGGGGGGACGGGAATCCCTGGAAGAGGGAATCAGTGGGGGCCACCTGTGAAACTGGCTATCACAACAGTAGCTTCTAGAAGGTTGGAAGGAGAGTCTACCAGCACCTACGGGGGGCTTCCAGGAAGCCGGGAAGATTCTGCTGCTTGACGGGGTGGTGGGGGCAGCTCATCTCACACTTACTTGGTGAACTGCACAGGTCTATTCTCGAACTGCTCCACAGGTAGGGCATACGTCGCAATCAAAGCCTTCTGTACAGCACTTTAAATTTCAAATGACCCGCAAGGAACAATTTTTTGCCACAAGTTAGCCATCATGTGAAAATACAAGGAATCCTTAAAAACTAATAAAGGACCAACACCACAGGTAAATAAACAGTTAATTCATTTAAAGAGTGAAATGTATGAATAAAAATATGAAAATAGTCCACACCTCAGAATGAAAGAAATGAAAATCAAAAAAACAGTGTGCTGCCTTCGGCCCCATGTCTCCGTCAAAACAGAAGGAAACGGGGCTTCCTTTATCCGCTTGAGGGAAGATTTTTCTGCAGCTTTGCTTGGCGATGCATAAGAAGTCCTTCAAATATGCAATGCTCAGCCAGCAACCTTACCTCCAAATTACATTTTTCCCCTAAGAAATTGTCAAAGATGTGTTGGAGACAGGAGCACGTGGTCCCTGACTACACGTTAATCCAGTTAGGAGTGCAAACTGAAGCCAGACCAGCGGGACTGGAATCCCAGCTCCAACACTTACTCTGCACAATAGGCACCTGACTGGTGCCTCGATTTCCCCATCTGTAAGCAGGAGACAGATAACACCTACGCCTTAGGGCTGCCGAGGGGGTTAGGTGAATCAAACATACCAACCTCTTCAATTCATCACCCAACATAGCACTCAATAAATTTTGCTTATTATTAACATATCGTTAGGTGATAAAAGTAGGTTCAAAGCCAGTATGCGTTATTTTTATATTTTCACAGACGTATGTCAATGTAATAATATGGGATATACACCAAATATTAAGATTAATGTAGATGCATGGTAATGAGATATGGATGCCTTTTTTCTTGCTTTCTTTTTGCATTCTATACTTTTTCTTCAATGAGCAAATACTGAGCCAGTGCTCCTAGGGGAAACACAGGTTAATTTATATTATTCCTAGAGAGAAATTTGGTCTCCACTGGATTTGTATGCATGTGAAATACTGCAATTAACTTTATAAAATCCCTATTTTTCTAATGAGTCATCAGGTTTCCGTCCTCTCCTCCAAGCTGTCCAGAAAGAAGCTGGTAGGTCTTAAATGCACAATACATTCTCATATGCCCAGGATGAGTAACAGATCTTGCACTCAAATAAGAAAATGAGTAAACTGACCTTTCAATGTCTCTTCCCCTTGTGACACCAATAATCCTACCCCAAATTCCACCTCTGTTTCAAGAATATTAAACAGGACCAAGATTAACAAAGTGCCTTTTTTTAAAATTTGTAAGTCAGGAGGAGAAAATCCGATTAAGGCAAAAAGTACTCTTAAGATGTGCTTTACAAATATAAAATGAGAATTTATCTTAAGATATGAACTATGTCCTTCATAACTTGGGTTGCTTACAGAGTTACGTTTCAGGGAATATAAACATACAGACAATAATTTCAAATTTAATCAATTTACTTTCACAAACTTCAGAAAGTTATTAACTGTGCCATAAACAGGGTAACAAGCTTTCAAGGATCTGCTTAGCTCCTGTCTGCTTCTGACAAGCACACATCAACTTTGGAACACTGAAAAAAAAAAATCGGATGAAAACAACAAAAAGGTAGTATTTTCTAGTCATTGCCAGCATAAACCAGTCCTGCAAAGTACTAAGTCTCAGAGACGGGGAGAGGGGCCATGAAAAATATTCCAGAATTCATGACTATAACTTTTACCAAAAGGTACTGCTTAGCCTTCCAGAAAGCTGAGCTTGGGGCAAGGATTAACGTGCTAACAATTTGTTTGAGAGGCATAAGGCCGGGATGGTGAGGGTGAGGACAAAGGGAGTGAGGCACTAGGAAGACACTAGGGAGTATGCAGTAAAGTAAGTGACAGCATAGGCCACCTTTGGAACAAGCCAGGAGAAGATGGACAGGAGGAGGCAGCAGGCCACCAGGCAGGTGTGCCCACTCAGTACTTGAGATTTTCTCAGAAAGAGCTATAAGAACAAGCTGCACCTCAGAGTAGCCCACAGAAGGGAGGGAAGAAAAGTAAATTTATCTGTGTGGCTCCTTCCTATCATGCTCCACTGGTTAAGTCTCATCACAGACCCAGTGTCTCTGGTTTCACCACCCAGCCCTTAGCGGCCACTTAAAGGCCAGGCCCCATGTCCTGCGTGTGTGGCTCAAAGGCCACATTGGCCCAGGGCTACACCTATGAACTCCAGCCTGCTTTGAGAGCTTTGCAAGTGGCCCACAAAGGGCAGCCATCATGTGCTCAGGAAGGAGAAGGTCAAAGGAGTCAACAAGAGAGAATCTGGTGAGATGCTCAAGGCTGGTGTTTAATACAGATGTTCCAAAAACTAAAACTCCATCCAATTGTTTTAATGTTCTCAGCAATCACAATCCATAATTTCTGCCTTGTTCATTCATTTATGCATACGTAAACGAGTAGCTCCCATGAACCAGGCCCAGTCTGTGTTAGGGTCCTGCAAAACAATAAGACAATTCCAATCCTCACAAACCTATTCAAGGAAACACGTCATTCACTAGACAAATGCTGATTGAGAGCCTAGCACATGTGCTTATCTCTGCCCTAGGCCCAGAGATTTAATGATTATAAGTCAATAAAATGACCACAAAATGGTAAACAATGAGAACTATACCAGTTATAAACCCGAGTCAATGATTGCCAGTGTCTGAACTCGTGTTAGTGTAACCTGAGTAAAATACACGAAATCCATCAGTATACAGGGCATTAGAGCAAACAAAGATACAACAATTACACAACACGACAGGCCTGGGCACAGAATGGAGAGATCTGAAAAAAATCCTAGACTAATTCTAATGAAATTAGAATCCAAGAGCCTAGGAGGTCCCTGATAATTTATAAGATGCGTTATTTCAGAAAAACCAATCTGCTGAAAAATCAACATGTAGAATTAGAATTGGACAAGAGCCCACTAGAAGGAATGGGCTGTTGATGTGGCCAACGCCTGACACCAGTAAGGAGCATCAACCGAATGACCGTCCAGCGATAATCACTCTGGAAGGAGGCTGCATTCTCAATCCAGGTCCCAGTCTCTAACCAGTAACACAGAGCTTGACTGCATTTGGGTTCCCAATTCTGTAGGGGACCACGGCTGGCTTGGGACTGTGGGGAAAAAGAAATCCCAGGTGTTAATGTTTCTGTACTAGATATAATGATTAGTAAGGCTCCCAGTCATGGTAATGATGTTTACAGACATTTTTACGTGTCTGTCTACTGTTTATGGAGTTTTAAGCCTTCCAAGAATTATACACATTGAACTTGTAGCTATACTTTAAAATGTTTAAGAGAGGGGCGCCTGGGTGGCTCAGTGGGTTAAAGCCTCTGCCTTCGGCTCAGGTCATGATCCCAGTGTCCTGGGATTCAGCCCCGCATCAGGCTCTCTGCTTGTCAGGGAGCCTGCTTCCTCCTCTCTCTGCTTGCCTCTCTGCCTACTTGTGATCTCTATCTGATAAATAAATAAATAAAATCTTTTTAAAAAATAAAATAAAATGTTTAAGAGAAATTAGTCAATGAAATGTATAAATGGTATTGTTTGAAAGGCTTAATTGGTTTTTTATTTAACACAAATGTTACTGGGTTTACAAATGAATTTACAAGATTTATATGTTGTTTTTTTTTAAGATTTTATTTATTTATTTGAGAGACAGAGTGAGAGAGCATGAGGGGGAGAAGGTCAGAGGGAGAAGCAGACTCCCCACGGAGCTGGGAGCCCAATATGGGACTCAATCCTGGGATTTCAGAATCACGACCTGAACCAAAGGCAGTTGCCCAACCAACTGAGCCACCCAGGTGCCCCGTATGTTGTTTTTTAAAAGTTTAAATGGAGGGGCGCCTGGGTGGCTCAGTCAGTTAAGTGTCCAACTCTTGATTTCAGCTCAGGTCGTGATCTCAGGGTCGCGAGATCTAGCCCTGGGTTGGGCTCTGCGTTCAGCATAACTGGCTTGAGATGCTCTGTCTCCCTCTCACTCGGCCCCTCCCCAAGCTCATGACATATATTAGTTAATTAATTAATTAAAATATTTTTTTAAAAGTCTAAGGTAGGATCTGCTTTTACATTTATGACTTTAATGAATTAAGTACTGGATAAAATACTGGTCAGCATGAATCTCCCTTTCTGAGCCTTTAGATATTAAAGACCAAGGGACAAGAAAGACAGAGCTCCTAGATCACAACAGACCAGGTATGTACGCTTGTACACATGTACCTGCTATAAGGACACTGGCAGGGGAGCAAGCAACTTTCCCCGGGGGTGGGTGGTAGGAGCCAGGAAAGAGCAAAAGTGCCTAGAGTAGCAGGCAATGCTTCAGCAGAGTCTTGAAAGAAGAGAAGACAAATACCAGGTAGACAGTGACGGATCCCTCAGCAGGAAGAGGAGTATGGGCGTGGTCCAAAGGGCAACCCAACCCAACTTCGGGAGGTCCTGGATGGCTAGGGTCAGCAGACAGGCAGAGGAAGGGCGGTCCTGGCAGCAACAGGAAGCAGCAGACATTGACCCTGAGAAGCCAAGGTCGGTTGTATTTTTCATAGGGTGGGACATAATCAGATTAGCGTTTTAGGAAGATCCTTCTCACAGGTTAGGGAAGATGGCTGGAGAGGGAGGAAAACAGGGTGTACCAGCAAGGTAGGGAATGGTCCATGAGACGTCCCTGAGGCAGTGATGGGTACGGAGAAGGGTTAACAGATCTTAGGATCCTTAGGAAGTAAAATCTACAGCATGTGGGTCCTGGAGAGATGTGGGTGTCAAGTGGGTACCCAGAAAGCACCAAGTAAATGAGGACAATCAAGAAATGCCGAACAAGGGGCACCTGGATGGCTCAGTCGGTTAAGCATCTGCCTTTGGGTCAGGTCATGATCCCGGGGTCCTGAGACTGAGTCCCCCATCGGGCTCCGTGCTCTTCAAGGAGGCTGCTTCTTCCTCTGCCTACTCCTCCCCCTGCTTTCTCTCCTTTCTGTCTGACATATAAATGAATAAAATCTTTAAAAAAAGAAAGAAATATCAAACAGATAATGACTAGCATCATGTCAACAATAACATGGCTCTCGAGCCCTCTGCCCGAAAGTGAAGAACAGTTGTACGGTTTCTAGCAACTGGAGTGATGAAAAGGCTTGGTGGGGGGGGGCACAATGCTGGGCCATGTGAGATGTGGGGGGCTCCCGGGTAGAGATGCCTAGGTAGGCGGACCATAACTCACGTGAAATGTCAGGAGGCAGAAATAGAGACTTGAGAATTATCGGCAAGAGGTCCCATGGGTCACCTTGAGAGCGGATGGGCTGGCCCAGGGAGTACGAGCAGAGCCAAAGGACAAAGAGGACCCAGAACAAACTCCCAGTGACCACCGGGGTGAAAAGGACGGAGAAAGAGAAGCCACAAAATGCAGCGGACAGAGCTCGGAGTCTGAGCAGTGAGTGGTGGTGGGAGGACGAACACAGCAGGTGTTTCGAGGAGGAGAGCGTCAACATGCACAACCAAGCCTGCGGGATAAAGGCACAAGTGCCTGCTGGATTCTCGCAGAGGACACTGAGGACCCTAACGGAAGCCTTTCCACAGAGACTGGAAGGGAAGGCACATGACATTGGGCGGGGGGCGGTAAGACTTTGTAACAGTCTGGCCGTGAGGAAAGGAGTGAGCCGGGAGGAGCTGGAGGGAGACTGAGTCAAGGGAGCATTTACAGAAGCAGCACACCTGACTAAGGGTCACAAAGAAGAGGACGGAGATGAGGGAGAGAGGCCAGGACGGATGCCCGGAGGGCTCAGGGCTGCAGTGGGTCGGGAAGAACCACTGTGGACGGTGGAAGAGGAAGCCATTGGGGGGCACAATGAGGGACTAGAGAGTCATCCTGCAGCTGAAGCCAGAGGTCTGGGCCATCGGCATGGCTCCACGATTTCCTCCAGCCGTGCCCAGCAGCCCCGGGAGAGCAGACGGACGGCTGCCGGCTCTGGGGCTCCAGACTTGCAGGAAGTATGAAAAACAAGGCAGCGAGGGGCTTACCAGGGGTCTGTGAGCCAGGGGCTGCCCTGAAGGAGAGCGAGGTGGGCCGGAAAGGAAGAGAAGCCAGAAGGTATCCAGCTCTGGGGAGAGATAAGTCAGAGAGAGCAAGCTGAGTGGAACTTTCCTACGGGCGGACGAACCTTGAATCAGAGCTAAGGCCAAAGCCGTAGGTCAAAGGCTCATGATAGCCCACATTCAGAGAGTCACCAACAAGCTTCCAGCCGCAGACGAAGCCTCCACCACCCCACGCTTACCAACAGATGCCAGCACTGGCCCCCGTCCCCACCCAAACCCTCCACAAACCAGGACAGGGAGAGGACACAGACCAGGAAGGGGGCAGCCAGCCTCGCGGGGGAAGCGCCCTTCGGGGTGAAAGGCACGTGGGATACCGAGGCCAGACAGGCTGAGCTCAAGCCCCAGAACTGCCGCTCTTACGCTGTGGGACGTGGGCCACTTCATATCCACTCTGGTCCTCAGACCTCTGGTCCATAAAATGACGATAACAATACCAAGTGGATATGGTTGTCACAGGGATGAGATCAATTAAAATACTTAATGTGCTCAGAACCGCACTATGTAAGTATCAGCTAATTTTCTTATTTCTTCCCCTTCTCAAGGGAAACTGACGGGAGTGCTTTCCCCTCCCCCAAGCCAGGCAGGGGGCCCTCCAAGAAAACCACTGGCAAAGACTGGAGCTGCCTTCGAGGAAGGAATACTGTTCCCCCGGCCCTCAGAAGGTACGGAAGAAGACTCTAGGAGTTCCCCAGCTCAAGAAGGCACAAGGCAGGGCGCCCCACAAGAGGACCCGTGGGATTCCCCGGGCAGCTTCAAGTGTAAGGAACGGACATAGTGCCAGAGAAAATGGGGGGATTTTATACCACTGATGGGACCAATGGGAGGAACTAGGGCAAAGCTGCTCACCCAGACCAAGGCCAGGGACCCTACACACACACCAGCCCAGGTGGGAGACACAAAAGAACTTGGCCTCTTCCACTAACCCCCTACATCCAGCACGGTGGAGGGGGGCAGCCAGGGTGATGGGGGGTGCCTCAGAGCCTGACCCCAGCCCCTCCTCCACTTCTACAACCAGAACCCTGCCTCTAGCCACGCTATAGGGGACAGACTAAGTCATATCTATGGAAATGGAAGGTGTCTGAAAAATTGAGCCTGGCAGGAAAGCTATGGCTCCGCCCAAGGTATCCGTGGGGTTCCACTCCACAGAAGGAAAGAAGAATTCTCAGCACAGTGGAAAACAGTGATTGATAAAAAATAAAGCCAGTTTCTATTCAAGTACAGAGCCGAGACCTCTCAATAAATAAGACAAATAGAAAAGACCTTCAGGTTCCAAGTGCGTTCTCCATGGCCACCTGCTCCAGTGGCCAAGCCCATCAGAAACCAGGCCCGCAGGGCACTGGTGACATCCCCTCCAGTGGCTGAGCGCTGTCGTCCCGTCTGCTCCTCAAAGCACAGAATACCAGTGGCTAAGCCTTGAGCAGTCAGAGCCAGCCAAAACCTGGCCCATGTGTTCAGTCTCCAAGATCGGACCGCTGCCTTGGGTTTCCTATTTTCCAATTTCATTCTGGAAAAGTCCACACCATTTGTTTGGCTAATGCCTGGCAACAACCCTAGCTTTCTCCAACGGTCTCTCCTGGAGGACTGTATGCTTCTCTTACTGGATCCTCCGCGGACTGGGGTTTCCATCCCACCTCTTAGAATCATGGTGGCATGGCCTTCTTTTCTGCCCCTCTCCCATAACACCCCTGGAGTACTGCCAAGCCCAAAGTCATCACATCCTCCTGGGAAGCCCACTGGAGTTACCAACCACCATTCTAAAGGAGAAGCCCACAGCCCAGCCTGACTCCCAGTCCCCCCTCTCCCCACTCACCCACCCCGGGAGCTCTGGAATGTAACGGAAACGGTCAGAACCACATGCCTTGGGGAAGGGGCAGGGGCTGCAGATCGGAAAGCAGATTCAAGAAGACCAGATAAATGGGTTGATCCTGGAACAGAAGATCACTGGATGGGATTTAAGATTTTAGGATGAAGCAGGTCTGAGTGCTGTTGAAGCCTCCAGTCTGGCTATGGACACGCAGTGGGGGATGCAGCTTCCAGTGTGAGCGGGGCCGAGGATGGAGATGCTTGGAGCTCATGAGCCCCAGGTTTGGGTCACACTCAAACCAAAGCTGGTGTGTCACGGCACCAAGACCAGAAGTGGGTAATCCCGCCACAGATCAGGGGCCCAGGTGGCTATGCCCGTGCTTCATCTGAACACTTTATTTTGGAAAATTTTGAACATATCACCCAAGTCGACAGAACCGGGTGATAAACCATCATGTAGCCATTGCTCAAGTTCAACAACCACTGGAATGTGCCTTTATCCCACCCCTTCCACTCCTCTCCCTCCACCACTAGGTTATTTCAATGCAAATCCCAATACTTGCAAATCCTTCCATCTGTATCTGTAAGAGGCAAGAACTCTTTTTTTTTTTTTCAACACAGCCAGAAATAATTTTCACACCTGAAATAATTCAACAACAATTCCTTAACAGCATCTGACATCCAGTTGGTGATCCTATCTCCCCACCAGATTCCTGCCTTTTCACAGTTTGTTTAAATCGGGATGCAGAGAAGGTCTGCATGTTGCACAGGACCGAGAGGCCTCTGTCTCAGTGTGGGTCCCCCTGGAGAAGGGCCCCAAGTGCACACAGTGAAGTGCACACAGTTTATCTGGGAGGGGCCACCAGCAAAAAACTGCTTGGAAAAAAGGGAAAGGAGCCAGTGACGGAAAGAAAGCCAGCAAAGGGCACACACCACAGGGGACACACGGAGCGTGGTTCCTCTGGACAAGTCTGGGAGAGAACATAGGGTACGCCTCTGTCCCGACCCCAGGAGGTGAGAAGGACACCAGGTAATTTGTGTACCTGCCCTGCCCATCCCTGGCTGAGGCTGAGGGGCCCCTGATTCTCTGGGGCTCTGCTCTGCTGGCCAGGCGTGCTCTCTCGGGTGGGAGAAGAGGCCTCAGACAGAGGGTCCCTCGCGCTCCCAGCGAGCCCACCCCACCAGGCTGTCCAACTGCAGGAGGGGGGCCAACTGCTTCTGCCCCTCCTGTGACTTTCCTTCTCCCTCTTACATTTCCCTCTCCCTCTTACTCTTGCCCACTGACTTCCAGAAGAAATGGGTTATCTAGCCCTCCTAATTCCCACATTCGAGATTGGGCAGATGGCCTCCCCACAGCGGCACTGTTTCCTCTGTTCCCCCTTCATGTTTACTATAAACTCAGTAGGTAGAAGATCCAGCAGATCCCGATTCTAACTTCTGATGGGAAGACCTGGAGGTCGGGGAGGGTGTCTAACAACGACAGGCTGCTTCCCTTCCCTTGGTTGGCTCAGTTGCTTAATGCAACTACTCCAAGCAGGCCGACCTCCTCCCCGCACTGGAGGCCAGGCCAGTACCAAGAGAGCAAGGCTCTGCATCATCCCGACGCCTCGCTGGCACATCCTGAGCCCGGGGTAACCATGACTTGAACACCTGGAGCTGTCACTTAGTCTCCCACTCCTCAGAGCAGCTCTCGATACCCCGCTCCCTCTGAAAGCAAGCTGCAGGCCTGAGCAGCACGAGCACGGTGTGTATTTCCGACTTTGCGTCTGGGAGCTTCAACCAATCCCAAAGCAGAGAGAGCCGGTCGGGTCCTCTACATCTTACCCACACCGGTTCCCAGGAAAAGCCGCCCTGGCTGATCCTACTGCACATACAGCTCGCATTAAAACAGCAGGCTCCTGAAGGAACGCAAACGCTCAATTCAGAGAACCATCTAGTCCAATGCAGTGTTCCAGGAAATACCAACAACCTGAAGATGGCCAGCCCCTGATGCTTGGGAAGGAGCTTAACCACATTTGGGTTCATTATCCAAGGTCATTTCTACTTGCCTCCAACTCACTCATTCCAGAAACACCTACCGACGGGGTGAGCTTAGGAACCACGCTGACCACTGGGGACAGGGTCTCTCTTGACCTCCACAATGAGGTCAATGCCTTCAACATCACCCCAGACGAACAGCATTCCAGTCTGAAATCTTTTTTTTTTTTTTAGATTTTATTTATGTATTTGATAGACAGAAATCACAAGTAGGCAGAGAGGCAGGCACAGAGAGAGAGGAGGAAGCAGGCTCCCTGCTGAGCAGAGAGCCCGATGTGGGGCTCGATCCCAGGACCTTGGGATCATGACCCAAACTGAAGGCAGAGGCTTAACCCACTGAGCCACTCAGGTGCCCCTCCAGTCTGCAATCTTAAAGCCATGGGAGACACCGATCTGTTTCACTCAACGCACCGACCCCGCATGTGTGGGTTTTGCCTCCACCAACAATCATTCTCCAGGTGCCAACACCAACTGGTGTCCTACAGTTCCATCCAGTTTGGGCACTAAGGGCCTGAAGTTTGCATCGGACCCCAAGAGTTGAGGGCTCAGCCCTCACTTCAGACGTGAGTCCCAAGCATGGGGTTACCAACACTTCTGCCCGGCCTGGCTCCAAAGTGGGGAGTTCCCACAGTCTCCTCCGCAGGTCTGATAATCTGCTAGAATGGCTCACAGATCTCCCCCACACCCCCAGGGGCTCACCACCCTGCACAGGTTCACCAACGCAGAAGCTCTCCAAACCTCTTCATTTAAGGGCTTTTATGGAGTTTCCTACCAGGTAGGCATGACTGGTTAAATCACTGTTCACCGGCCTTAACTCAGTCTCCAGCCCCTCTGCTCCTCCTCTGCCACCGAGGTCAGGAAGTCAAAGGCGAGGGCTCGAAGCTGCAACTTCATCACGCCTGGGTCTTTCTGGCAACCAGCCCCACCTAGAGCCATCTGGGGTCCCCACCCCCCACTCATCAATGAGCATATAAAAGACACTCTTATCACGCACAAGACTCCAAGGTTTTAGGAGCTGTAGGTCAGGAACCAGTGAGGAAGGCCAGATATTTATTTTATCACAGACTCTATGGGTATTACTTATCTGATAACAAAACGTCCAACCAAGTTCAACCAAGTCACGGCACAAAGAAGCCCCGCTCCACAAAACACAGCCCCACTGCACGTACCGCCTGGTCCATCCTAGACACGAGCCACAGCCTCGTTCCTGGACACACACACTAGGACTTCTCAAGGGCAAGGACCGTGTCTTGCTTCTCTCGGTGTCCCCAGGATCTGAGACCCAGCCCAGCGCACAGAAGTCCTTAGTCACCAGTCCCCGCCGGTGCCGCACTTCCCGCGCTCCCCAGGGAGGGCTCCGAGTCCAGGCACACCTGGGGATGTCGCGGGTTCGCTCCCGGACCCTGCAATAAAGCGGACACTGCCACATGCAGGGTCGAATTCATCTTCTGGTTTCCCAGTGCACAGAAGTTACTTTGACACTGCACTGTAGCTATTAAGTGTGCAAGAGAATTAGATCTAAAAAATGTACCCAGTTCAATTAAAAGATACTTATTGCTTAAAAATGCTAAGGACGTCTGAGCTTTCAGCCGTCAGTGACCGCGGTACTCCACCACACGGCCGTGGAAAGGAAGCAGCTCAGACCCGCAGGGAAGGGCGGGCCACAGGGCCAAGTGTAGAGACCTCGAGGGTCCTGACCTCGTCATTCTCTCTGAGGTCAGTTCTCACACAAGGTCAGCAGTCTCTTCCCAAACTCTCAGCAGACCTCTGTGAGCCATACCATCGTGTCCCCAGTGACCCCGTTCCCATTCCCCCTGATGCAGAGACAGGGCTCAGTTCCTTTTTGTCTTTCTGTCTGTCCAGCTAGCTAGCTATGTCCCTCATGGCTTCAGCCCGTTCCCACCGGACTCCAGTGCCTACAGGAACAAACCTGTCCTCTCTCTGATAGGCCTCAGTCCCCTGCCTGATTTCACCTGGAAAGGGTATTTTGATACAGCGTCTTCATTTTAGAGGCAGAGACCCAGAGAGGTGCAGCGACTCTCCCGCGATCACACAGCAGAGCAGGAGCCTGGAATCGACAACGGGCGTGCCCCAGGGCACGGGCGACTGCTTCGCCCAACAGAACCCGAGCCTTGGTTCGAAGTTATGGAAGAATAACGCGGCCTGCAGATACAGACAGGTGTCCCCGCACTATCACACACCGGCTGAGGACCAGGTGACAGAAAATCAGTCACTGAAGGACAGGGGCCAGGGTGAGCCTCATCCCACCCAAGGAAGCAGCAGACATCAGAGGGAGGGGACCACAGAGTGGAAACCTGAGGGGCGTTTTGCCTTTTTCCTTCACTTTACTGTGGGCCTCAGTGTTCTTCACAGGGAGGTAGGTATCCTCACAATTAGGGGACGCAGGCCAACGACCCTGATTCCCGGAGTCCCTCTCGCCAGCCAGTCTCATCTCCCGGGAGTCACACGAGATGTCACATCTGCCTAGAGGGCCGTCGGGGGAAACGAAGGCTTCCCAAAGCTGCAGGAGACAGCGGCTATTTCCAGGGACCCCGCGTGCTAGTGGAGGTGGTGCTGGCCTCCCAGGGTCCCCCGTGCCTCCCTGGTACACAGCATTAGAGCTTCAGAACTCGCCAGGATCCCTGCCAGAAAGTCAACAAGGATTAGGGGAAGTAAGGGACTAACCGTGCCTAGAGGCCCACGGACATCCCCATGAAAATGAATACAAGTTTAGAGGGGGGCGGCGGTAACAACAGGTCTGGATAAGGTAAGCATCCCTGTATCACACAGCAAAATCAGAAGGCCCTTCTACTGTTAGGAAGGAATCCCACTCCACGGTCAGTGACCAGTGGACATCAGCCACCCGACCCAAAGTGGCTGCAGGTGTGCTGGTGAGCACACACTGTGTGAGCTGTGCCCTGGCAAAGGGAGCACGCCCTTTCCACCATGGACCCTGTAGGTCTGTCTCTATCCTTCAATTTCCTAGCATGTGGCAGTCAAAGACCCACTCTAACAAGTTCAGTATGGCACGACAGAGTCCCCACATATGGAAGAGAAAGGTGTTGAGGTCTAATTCACAAAAGAAGCACCATATGGGCTAGCAGTGACCCCCCACTGGTGGCCTAACCTCACTGGCCGAACCCCTAAGGGATCCAAGCCAAGCCACACCACCAGCCCAACCTTGCTGGGAACCCCTTTCGGAAGAGATCGAGGCCCTCTGTCTCATGTGTAACTTGTATTCCTCCTCCGTCCTGGATCCACAGCCCTTAGTGAGCCACCGGCACGGAGAGAGGTGCCCACGCCCCCGCGCTCCTGGGCCGGCAGCCTCCTCACCTGGGAAGAGGACCTGCACACAGCTGCCAGTTCTCACGGCAGGAAAGACCGACCAGGTCCCGCAGAGCCAGCCTCCATCTTATCCCTCATCAGAAAACAGATGGGGAGGGGAAAGAGAGAAACTGTGTCAGCCAGAAAGAGCTGCCCGAGCTGTGCCACTGACCAGAGGTCGCATTGGCGACAGCAGCCCGGCCCGGCGCCTGACAGCGAGGACAGGGGGGCACTGTGAGCGGACAGCGTAGCGCGTCCATGAGCCAACACTAGGCCTATTCACGGACCAGCCAACAGAAGCACAACACGTCTGAGGCCTAGACCAGGATCTGAAGCAGAAGGGAACAAAAACAGTTCCTCGAGGAATAAGAGCAAAGGCCTCCTTACCCACAGCTCTGTGGCGGGAAGAGCGGTGGCTGACGGGGCCACAACAGGGAACAAGGGCACGCTCCCCCAAAACAGGCCATGTACCAAACAGAAGAGGCAAATCTATCAAACAGAACGCAGGGAGGGAAGGGGGGAGGCAGAGAAAATCAACACACTGGAGGCAAATAACAGGAAATGCGACACCCAGACGAAGGTGCTGAAAACCAGCATGAGGACAGAAGGTGGGACAGCTGGCCCGGCCACTTCAACACACGATGTCACGGGGGAAAAGAACAAAAATAGAAACAAAAACAAAAACAGGAAGGAAGGAATGGAGGGAAGGAAGGAGTCAAGGAAAGAGGGAGAAGAGAACTCTTCTAGGTCATGCGGTTTAAGAGCGGTTCCACTCATAGGCATAGACCCAAAGAACTGGAAAAGTACTCAACTATTTATACATTGTACTTTTGAGGACTGCTGTGTCCTGTTTCTGTCCCCAAATTCATGTGGAAAAGCACCAACCCCAATGTGACGGTATTTGGAGGTGAGGCCATGGAGGGGTCATTACATTTAGATAAGGTCCTGAGGGTGGGACCCCCATGACGGGACTGGTATCCTTATATGGCGTAGGAGAGTCGAGAGCTCTCCGTCCTCCATCTGAGGGCACAGCCAGACGATGGCCAACGACAAGCCAGGAAGAGGGCTCTCCCCAGGAACCGAACCTCGGACTTCCTACTCAGGGATGGTTAAGCCATCTGGTCAACGGTATTTTGTTACGTGGCCCAAGCTAAGACAGACTCTGGTACCAAGCGGTGGGGCGGTGCTGTGACAAAGGTGCTGAGACCTAAAAATATGGACGCAACTTTGGAACTGGGTACAGGCTGCGGCTCACTGGTGTCAGGTGCCCACTGGGAATATGGCTGTAAGGGCGATTCTGGTAAAAGCTCAGAAAGGAAAGAGATGCTTCTCTCTTCTTAGTGATAGAAATATAATCATGACCAAAATGCAGGAGAAACAGGAATAGGAAAGGCCCTCTGCTGAGGCCGCCAATGGACATGAGGAACACGGGCCTGGACACAAGGTGGTCCTTGATGGGCCACGGTGAGAAGGTGCCTGACGCGGCTGGTTCACGTGTGGTGGCCGGCAGAAGTCATGAGCCATGAAAGTGGATGCTGAGCTGAGCACATTTTTTTTTTTTAAGATTTTATTTATTAGAGAGAGAGAGAGAACACAAGCAGGGGGAGCAGCAGAGGGAGAAGGAGAAGCAGGCTTCCCCTGAGCAGGGAGCCCAGTGCGGGGCTCCATCCCAGGACCCCGGGAGCATGACCTGAGCGGAAGGCAGAGGCTTGCCGACTGAGCGCCCAGGACCCCCAGCTGAGGGCACCAAAACACTGAAGGAACAGCTTGGTTTCTCCTGAGTACGTGTCACAAAATGAAAATGAAATTAAATGAAAGAATGAAATTCATTGAAGAACTCGTTAAGCCAAAAGGAAAGATCTGGAAAATTCTTAGCCTACCCATCCTGCAAAAAGAATGAAAAAGCTTGAAGAGCCCACTAACAGTGAGGCTGAACAGCCGTTCAATAAGGAGATGAGCATGAGTGTGAACCATGAACCTAATCAGCCCCCCAGCAGAGAAACACTGCCGGGCAGAACGGAAGGGGACTAAGGACAAAATGAAGGGATTTCAGGGCGCCTGGGTGGCTCAATGGGTTAGGCCTCTGCCTTCGGCCTGGGTCATGATCCCGGGGTCCTGGGATAGAGCCCCGCATCAGGCTCTCTGCTCAGCGGGGAGCCTGCTCCCCCCCCACCCGCCTGCCTCTGTGCCTACTTGTGATCTCTCTCTGTCAAATAAATATATAAAATCTTAAAAAAAAAAAAAAAGTGAAGGGATTTCTTAGCTCCTAGAGAACTGGACCACAGTTTCTTAGCTGTGAACATGCACCATTCTTCAAGACAAGCGAAGAATGATTCCAAAGGTGACGCAGAGCGATCAGGGCTGGGTCCTTGGTCTCAAAGTGGGGCAGGCCGGTGGGGGCAGGTTCATTGCCTTGACAGGGCCAGGGGGCCGCCATCCAGAGCTGTGGGGGCATGACGGGACCATCACCCCCATGGGTCCTGAAGGTGGGACCACCACCCTGGTGGGTCCCAGAGACAGAGGGCACCAAACCCAAGAGATTTATTCTTCAGGCTTAAGATCTAATGGCATTTGCCTTGCTAGGGTTTGGAAACGCTTGGAACCCAACCACCTATCCCCTCCTCCTGATTTCTCCCTCTTGGAATGGCAACATCTACTCTGTGCTTGTCCCCCCGCATAACTTACCTGGTATCACAGGTTCCAGCTGGAGAGGAATTCTGCCTCAGGATGAAACTTCCCTCGAGTTTGCCTTAGAGGATATTTACATGAGACTCTGGACTTTAGAGCTGATGCTGGAATTAAGACTTTTGGGCCTGTTGCGATGGAATGAATGGATTTTGTGTGCAAAAAGGGCACAAATTTGGGGGGACAAGGGAACTGAATGTTACAGTCTGAACGTTTGTATTCTGCCCAAAATTCACATGTGGGAACCCTAGCCCCTAGTGCGATGGTATTAGGTTTATACGAGGTCATGAGTGTGGGGCCCTCCCGATGGGATTAGCACCCTTCTAAGAAGAGGAAGAAAGGCCAGAGCTCATGCTCTTTACCACGAGAGGACGCAGCCAGGAGGTGTGCAAGCCAGGAAAGAGAGTGTCACCAGGAATCAAATCTGGATTTTTCCAGCCTCCAGAACTATGAACAATAAATGTTGCAACCACCCAGTCCATGGTATTTCGTTACAGCAGCCCAAGCTACTGAAGAGTATTCACGGCAACCCTGTCCATTAACAGCCAGTCCCTCTGGCTAGTACAAATGAGGACGGATATGGATAAATGGATTGAACAGAGGTATATTGCACACAATGGGATATTATCCAGGCATAGAAAGGACTAGAGCACAGACACGTGATGGTCAAAAAAAGCACCGAAATGCAGAAGGCCCTAGAGTGTACAATCCCATCCATATGAAACATCTAAAAAGCAGATCAGTGGGCCCCAGGGACTAGGGGCAGGAGGAGATGGGGGGACTGCATTATAAGGTATCCAGCTGGATTCTGGAGTTGGGGGGGACGTTCTGGAACCAGACAGGAGGAGGCTGCACAGCAGGGTCAGTATATGAAATGCCACTGAACTCTGTCATGCAAATCTCACCTCGAGAGATTTAAGAGGCCTAACAACCGAATGCTACACGCGGTCCTTGATCAGCCTGGGGCTTGTCGTGGCCGCCTAGAAAAGACATTTGGGGACAATAAGGGAAGTCCCTGAACCCAGGCTGGGCATTGGAGGATACAGAGAAGCACAGCAGGGTGTGATCCCCACGGTTGAAAAGGAAAATCTCCTTATGCCTCAGATGTGCGCACTGGGCTGTTCGGGGACGAAATGTCATGATGTTGGGACACCTGGGTGGCTCAGTCATTGGGCGTCTGCCCTCAGCTCAGGTCATGATCCCAGGGTCCTGGGATCGAGCCCCGCATCGGGCTCTCTGCTCAGCAGGGAGCCTGCTTCCTCCTTCTCTCTCTCTGCCTCCTTGTGATCTCTGTCTGTCAAATAAACAAATAAAACCTTTAAAAAAAATAGCTCAGGGAAAGAAAGACGGTGACGCAAGGTGGCAAAGTGTTCATCGCGACACGCAGAGGACGTTCTGTGTAAGACGGAGATGACAGGGTTGGGGCATTCACCGTATTTTTCTCTTCAGTTTTCTGTATGCTTGAATCTTTTCACGATAAAAGGTAAAAAACAAAAGCAAAAACAAAAACCTCCGAGTCACAATCCCAGCCAGTGACTTTGTAGACACCAACCCTCTGATTCTCGAGTCTTCTCTGGAGAGGCCAAAGTCCCAGAAGAGCCAGCCCGGCACTGAAGGAGAAGGGACCGGAGGGCGGCTGGTCCCGGACTTCGACACAGACTATAATTTTCACAAGAGGAACCGCAGATGACAGGCACAGCCATGAAATCGACACACCAAACCCAGCGCCAGCCGTGGGTTCACACTTATCACAGCGGCGGAACTGAAAGGGGCAAGCAGAGTTCCAGGGCTGGTGGGGAAAGGACCCACAGGTCCCTCTGGAACACCACTGAGTGACCAGATGAATTAGAATCATCTTTTGGCTCGGTGGTAAGCTGGAAACCGCGGTTCTCTTCTTTCATCATGAAAATGAACTCCTGCCCCCCGCCCCGAGTCCGGCGGCCCCCCGGCGGCCTTCTGCAGCGTCTGTCTCACGTAGAAAATAGCAAATCCGCGAGCACCACCTCTGCAAGACAAATTTAGCAAGAACAGCCTTCTTCCAACGCACCTGTCTCAAACCACGGATTTCTCTGCACAAGTCAAAGGAGGTATTTACTTCAGGGGAAAAAAAAAAAAAAGATCAATCCTCGAATCGCCAAGAACCTTCCCTCTAGGGTATGACCCTTAGGGTACGAAGCTCTGCCATCATCGTGAGCCACTGTGCTCCTTCAGACGCATGATTAAAGAAAAGCATCGCCTTGTTCCCTTTGTCCCCAGTCGGAAATTTTCAGTTCTTAAAGAATAAGTCAGCCTGAACACGTATTTCTTTCTTTTTTTATTTCTTTTCAGCGTAACAGAATTCATAGTTTTTGCACCACACCCAGTGCTCCATGCAATGCGTGCCCTCCACAATACCCACCACCTGGCTCCCCCAACCTCCTACCCCCCCCCCCGCCCCTTCAAAACCCTCAGGTTGTTTTTCAGAGTCCATAGTCTCTCATGGTTCACCTCCCCTTCCAATTTCCCTCCACTCCTTTCTTCTCTCCATCTCCCCATGTCCTCCGTGTTATTTGTTATGCTCCGCAAATAAGCGAAACCATATGATAATTGACTCTCTCTGCTCGACTTATTTCACTCAGCATAATCTCTTCCGGTCCCATCCATGTTGCCACAAAAGTTGGGTATTCGTCCTTTCTGATGGAGGCGTCATGCTCCACATGAACACGCATTTCTAACATGGATTCCATCTCACCCATCATGACAGGCCCCACAAAGCGCCAACTGTGCTTTGAAAAAAAGGTGCGGAGTCTCCGTGTGCCTCAGTCTCCCCATCTGTCAAGCAGGACAGGAGCTTCCTCTGTGTAAAGTTGTTAGATCTATGGGGCACATGGGGGGCTCAGTGGGTTAAAGCCTCTGCCTTTGGCTCTGGTCGTGATCTCAGGATCCTGGGATTGAGCCCCACATCGGGCTCTCTGCTCAGCGGGAGCCTGCTTCCCCCTCTCTCTCTGCCTGCCTCTCTGCCTACTTTTGATCTCTGTCAAATAAACAAATAAAATCTTAAAAAAAAATAAAGTTGTTAGATCTGTAGGAGATAAAGCCTATATGTATGCCTAGCATGTGGTAGTTATTTTATTAGATCAAACAGTGGAAAAAAATGAATTATCATTAATTATTATAACAGTGTATGGGACATCTGGGTGGCTCCGTTGGCTGAGTGTCCAACTCTTGATTTTGGCTCAGGTCATGATCTCAGGGTCCTGGGATCGAGCCCCGCTTTGGGCTCTGCGCTGGACGCGGAGCCCTCTCTCTCCGTCCTCCGCCCCTCCTCACACCTCTCTCCCTCTAAAAAAATGAGTAAATAAGTAGTGGCGATACATGAATTTATACTGACAGACTCCAAAGAAACAGAAAGATAAAAATAATAGCATGAGGGTGGTAGGATTAAAGGGAATTTTTTTACCTTAAATTTTTTTCATTTGCACTGTAATAGTTTTAAAATGAAAATTGGAGAAACAGCCAAAAACTAACTTTTATTCAAAGGACGGTCATCTGACATCACAAGGACCACGGTCAAGGTCACCACACCGACAGAGATCCTGAAGGAACTCGAAGAATAACCATATAAGGACAAAAGCTGGTATTTCGTTAGCAATGACTACACGGCAAAGATTCTACCAAGCACCTTCACCCTGTCCATTCAGTTAATTCTCATCATGAGTCTAGGAAGGAGGTCCCGCCATGACCTCCATTTTACAGATGGAAAAACTAAGGCACGATAAATGGCATCCCCCACCATCCCAGAGCAGGTGGCAGAGGCAACATTCCACACTACAGGCAGAAAGCGGACGTGAGGGGGCACCTGCCCAGGCCCGGGACTCACCTCCAGTCGCTTAACACTGCTTCCTACAAGCCCCTGCCCCTTTGAGGCCGGGTTGTGTTTGTCTGTTGTCCCTGCGTGAACCCCATCAGCTCGTGTGGCGGGCAAACTATTGGCGGTGCCCAAGAGTCCATGGTCCTACGAGCAGCCCTCAGCCGGGGAGCCGGGGCCGCCGGGATTTAAACGCCCAGAGCCTCCTCCCTCGGGCTGGGTAACTCTCAGGCGGCTTCCACGCTGCCCCTGGGGTTCCCTCCCCAGCACGACTGAGCCCCAGGTGCCCTCAGACCCCATTAACTCACTTGGAAGCTCCCCCTTTACTGGCTTCCTTCTCCTCCTTGTCCCTCTTCCCCATTTCCCCACTAGTTTTCCTGGGATCACCTTGAAACCAGCAACAACTCAAAAAAACTACCTCTGCAAGAAACTTTTCTCCAGGCCTGCCGATGGGGACCCCCAAACCAAGAGAACAATATACACGGTCCAGCTATATGACCCCACACCCCGACTCTACCCATCACGCTATACTACCTACAGTTTAAATGGAACAAGAGGGAAGGTTCCTTCAGTGATGATCCCAGATGCGCCGACCTCTGAAGGATCCTGGACATAGGCACCCGGCCCTCACGTCACCAACTGTTAGGTGCAGAACTTACCATACACCGTATGGAAACTTGTGGCGTCGTGGAGGGGTACAGAGGAGCTAGCAGACCAAAGTATTCCCCCAAGTATGCCTTCTGCTCCCCAAGGACCCAGAAGAGGGTTCTCAGGGGAGATCAAGGGTGAGAGTGAAGCTTAGCCAAATTCAGACGGAAGGAGTAGGGTTTCATTTTCTATCCCAGGCAAGCTGCTGGCGTGAGCTCATGGATATCACGTGCCGAACTCCGTGTCCACCACTTCACATGCCTTAGGGCATTTGATCCTCTGTTTAACCGTCCCCTATCTGAGCGGTTGCTCACCCCCCTGTGCAGAGCAGGAGCTGAAGCTTACAGAGGGAAGTGACTGGTCTACGGTCGAACAGCTCTGAGCTAGAACTCCCACTGGGTCTCCCTGACTCCGAACCCCAACTTTTTACCAAGTTATCCAAGTCCCTGCCGAACGATGGTTAGAATAAAATCACTATCTACTGGACCTGGTACTATGTGCAATGCACTTTAGATACATAATTTCTTACCCTCACTGCAACCTACTCGTTAGAATTACTGCAGATACATGTCAGTTTCACACACGCACCAGCTCTGTGAAGAATGACCTCCACTTTACACGCAGGAAGACTGAGGCATCAGGAAACGTTTCCCCAGCAGGTGCCCATGCAGGGAACCCAGAAGGCTCTGCTCCCCGTCGCCGGCTGGGCCTCCTGGGCTCCACTATGCTCTCTGTAGTACACGCAGAGGGATGCAGCCCCCTGCCCACAGTCCCTGCTCAGAGTCAGTGCTTAGGGGAGCTACGGCTGACCTTCCTCTCCTGCCCGCTCATAGGGAAGCCAGCAGCGGTCCTCCGACAGGTGCTGTCTCCTCCATAACCTGCAAGTTCCCCCAAGTCTTGTGTTCTCAGAGTGACTTGACCCCATCCCATTAGTTTTCAATTAAATGCCCTGGCCCTCCCTCCCATTCATCCTCTGGGCTCGGGCTCCTCACCTCCTACCCCTACTCTCACAGCCCCGAAAGCCCCTAACAGATCTAAGTGAGCAAATCAATAGCCTTGTCAAAGAAAAAAAAAATGCATCATGGATTATATACCTTCTTTTACCTAAGTCTGTGGGGCTTCCCGTTCTCAGAGAAGTCAATTAAATAAATCCGATAATATATGTTTCTTAACAATCTGTGCCGGCCTTCTGATATTACACTCCTGGTTTTGATGACAAGCTCCAAAAATTTTTTCCATTATGGCAATTTCAACTGACTTCCATTCCCAAAGAACCCCCCCCCCTACATCTCCCAAGGAGAATAAACACACCATATTTCTTTAAAATATGCATGTCTGGCAACTCAAAGGGGTACCATCTGGTTCACATAATTTCTGCATGAAGTTTCTGAAAAGCCTACAGAACATACATGATCCACGCCTGATGCAACAGAAGCCGAAACATCCCACTGCTATTGTACAAGCAACTCAGGTAAACTGAGGCAAAGACTGGCCGTGCTCCTTGCAAGGGGATACAGTGATCAACTCCCTCAGAACATGGCTCACAAATGAGAATACACATATTTAATCAAAGTCACGCCAGAGAAGGAAGATAAACATGGACATGACATCACCCTCAAGAACCATTTTTGAGCCCTGGGAAAAGTAGAGAACTGGCAAGAAAAGCAAATTGGGACTCTTAACAAAAGGAAGCAAAGGAGAACTCAAGAGAAAGTCGGAATAATCAAAACAAGAAGGCGACAATGGCAGTGGAATGAACCCGGCACTGTTTTCCCGGTGAGGAATTACAATGAGGGGCACAGCCAAATGCCAAACAACCTGTACCCAAAAAACACTTCCTGAGCCCCCAGTATCTTGAGCCCCTGTATCCAAGTACACGGCAGCCATTCTTCTCCGGCGCTCTCGACTCTGGGGAGGCATTAGTGCAGGTGACTTGAGGGTACAAGAGTCCCAGGTCACCAGGATGCATCAGAATTGTTCAGGGAGCGGAGATCCTCCAAAAACACCCACAGCCCAACTGCAGATAGGGACAAAACATTTCTGGGTCTTCAGAAATGTGCGCACCAGCATACACAAATTCCCCAGACTTAGAGTTCAGAGCCAAGGTTGGCAAACTCTGTCTGTAAAGGGCCAAGCGGTGATAATTCAGGCTTTGTGCTGCAGGCTGTCACTGGCCACAAGGACTCAACTCTGCCATTCCAGGGCCAAAGTGGCCACAGACAACCCGCATACGAGCGAGCGTGGCTGTGTGCCAATAAAACTTTATTAATGGACATGGAAATCTGAACTGGATGCAGTTACCATGTGCCACCAAGTATCATGCTGCTTTTCATTTTCTTCCGCCATTACAAAAACGTAAAAATCATCCTTAGCTCACAGGCTGTACAAAAAAACAAGTGATGGGCTACATGGAGCCCACAGGCTACAGTTAGCCCACATCTGGGTTTGTTGTTGTTTTTTAAGATTTTATTTATGACAGAGAGACACAGCGGGAGAGGGAACACAAGCACAAGGGAGCTGGAGAGGGAGAAGCAGGCTCCCCGCTGAGCAGGGAGCCCGATGCAGGGCTTGATGCGGGGCTTGATCCCAGGACCCCACGATCACGACCTGAGCCAAAGGCAGATGCTTAATAAACTGAGCCACCCAGGCGCCCCCCACCCCTGGGTTAAAGCTTCTAGGTAATACAGAGTCTAAACACATGATATCGGTCTCAAACGAATGATGAAGACACCACCTTGAATTTTTGCAAAAATTAGAAATCATGAGGAAGAGGGCGGAGGACAATGGATTCATGTCACACAATGGTGACAAGGTCAGTGCTGTACCGTCTCAGAATCACGCCGGCCTCTCCTCCAGTGCTCACAGGAGCCCGGGCCAGCTGCGTAACCTTGAACAAGTTTCATTTAACCTTGCCCAGCCTTAATTCCTTCCTCTCTAAAAGGAGGAATAACAGAGGACCTTCTCGAGAGAGTTATCACAAGGATGAAATGAGATTCCCGCCTCTAGGAATCCTCTGCAGCACCCAGCAGGTCTGCAAAAAAAGCTATTTATTGTTAGTCTCATCTGGTAACACTCATGGGATCATGGATGGGTTGACTGCGGAACATTCTTCCTGGATCTGAAGGTAAGATTTTTAGATGTCCTGACTCCTCCCTCATAAAAGCCACAACTCCAAACTAAGTCGACGCTCAACACAACACAATAAAAGGACATTTTCATTTCGGCAGAACACCTCATTACCCAGCTGTCGGGAATCTAGAAACCTGGTTTCTGTGAAAGCTGTGAGCTCGAACTCATGAAGAAATAATGCACCATGAACAATCGTTTATTCACTCAGCAAGCATCTCGGGAGAATTCCGTGTGAGAGTAGTTCACGACATCAAGTAGGAAGGTCCCAGAAGTAACCGAAATAATTTCCACACAATAAACACGACATGATCGATGTGTGTCCGTCAGGGCTCAGGGGGTTGTGAGGGCAAGCAAGCGCTCTGGAAGAAAGAGGCAGAGTACACAGAAGTGGGGTCAGCTGGAGGTCTGCAGGCTCCAAGATGGCAGCAGAATCTTCCAGACAGAAGTAACTGAATGAGGAGTGAATGAGCCCGAGGCTGCCGGAGGAGAGTGGGGGCAGAGGGCTGCGAGAAGGGACTGGGACCGCAGGAAAGATCACCCCACACCAAGGGAAGGAACTGAGAGCGCCCACCCTAGGGCTCTGGGGACCCCCGGGGGAGCCCTACTCCCTATGAACCACGGGGGTGTGATGGGGATGGAAAGGAGCAGCAAATGGGAGCACCATCTAGGAGGTAGAAGCTACATGGGACTAGTGACTGGATGTCACAGATAACAAAGGAGAAGACAGAAAAACAGTCACGAAGCAGAAACGTGGTAGATTCCAGGAGAGATGGATGGCGTGGTCTGCTGGTCTACAATCATCCTTGTGTGCGTGCACATGTGGGGGGGGGGGGGGGTTGGGTGGAGGAGGGGTCGATGGCTATGCCAGCTTTAAAGCCAGGAGCAGCCAAGGAACAAGAAAAGGCAGCAAGAGAAACACACACGGAACACGCCTCCCAGGCATGTGCAGCTACGTGGGGAAGAGCGGCCAACAGCCAAAGCCGCAGGGCCCGCCCTGCTGTAGCAAACCCTCCCTGTGTCCCACGGGCTCCTTACGTAGCTCCTGGAAAAGGTGCTACAGAAACAGCCCATGCATATAAATACACTGATTCAAGCAGGATTCCTCTTACCACTTCACCCATTTTGTCCAAGATTATGGCAGCATACAAAAATACTGCAGACCTTTCCCCTACCCCACCGAATTAATCACCCTGTGTGTTCATTCATTCATTCTTGAGGAATCATGCTCATCATATACGAAAAGCAACACACACAAGCCCTTCCTAATTGCGGAGTTCAAGCACCTCGATGAAGATGAGAAAGTTCCGCGAACTTGACCACACTCCTTCATCTCTCTGGTGCACAGATGAGACCCCAGGCCAGACACCGGGACACGGGGAAGGAGGAAGTACAGGTGCTTTTCATGGGCTGTTCCTCTTCTCTCATTTTTGTTTTTGTTATTTGAGAGAGAAAGCCAGAGTGAGAATGAGCTGGGAGGAGGGGCAGACACCCCGCTGAGCAGAGAGCCCGATGCAGGACTCGATCTCAGGACCTTGGGATCATGACCTGAGCCCAAGGCAGAGGCTTAACCGACTGAGCCACCCAGGTGCCCCCCACATTTGTTAATACGGCGGGAGCAGCAATGACTTGATCAGGTTGCTGCGAGGATTATGTCTGTGTGTCGAGCACCTACTTCGGGTCCGCGAAAACAAAACACACTCGATACACAGACACTCCAACGAATGACCACGGATATGGATCTCATGATCTTCATTTAAGGATGAAGAAATCAAACCCAAGGGGAGTTCCGTTACCGTCTCCCAAAGTCACACTTCTTGGCAAACAGGGGAAACCTACTTCTCCCAACCCCAAATCACATGCTCTTTGGGTATCCCGCGCACCCCACCCACCTCGTTCAGCTCTCACGCTGGGGAGGCTGGCAGCTCCACCATTTTGGCACAACCAGTGTTCAAAGACAGAACCCCCAGCCTCTGCACACCCAAGCTGTTTCTACCAACATCAGTACAGACTCAGCTCCTGGAAGTTCAGCTCCAAACACTGCGGAATGGAGTGGAAGGAAGGTACGTTTACCATACTTGACTTAACAACGCCCACCCAAAGGAGGGGGCGGGAAGACAAGAAAAGAGAAATTCCTTTATTCTCCCCAGTTGCTCCCACTCCCACCACTGCTGCTTCAAAATAAAGCTGGGCCTCCATCTACTGTCTCCAGGACAGGGCTCCACTGCTTAAAAGCCAGAGAAAGAAAAGAAGTCAGTTCTTGGCTTTTGAGCTTCCAAGGGCCCAAACCCTAGCGATCTATGGCCAAACCATGGGATTTTATATGCTATTTACACTCTGAAATACCTTCATTAGATGTTAACTGTACAAAAACATTCTTGGTCGAGGTGTCATCCCCTCATACCCAGGAATCAAGTCTTAGAGAGACGGGACCATGCTTTAGACAACCACCACCTTTTCTTGGAAAGAAGCACCTGGTCTAAGACATCAGTATGAACAGCAGGAATCCCCTGTGGACAGAACTCAAGGCTGCTGCTTTTTTCTAAAAAATTTTGAGTTATAAGAAAATGTATTAATGTCCATTTTAAGATACACGACTTTTACATCTGACTTGACGAGAGCACCAAAGAAGGGGGTCTTGCCGGCCTTAGAATGTTCTAGAACCTATTCTTGCATCCTCTCCTCAAAATATTCCTAACTAGGTCACTACAAGCAAAGCACTATCTCCACCTCGTTTCTTGCCAGCGTCGCACAGTCGTGGGGGGCTACCCACTCGTTCCAAAGCCTGCCTTCTGCTGTTCGGCCCACTTGGCGCTGTCGAATTCGCCTCATGACTTGACAGCTCTCTGCCCTGACTCCCGATCATTCTGCAGCTCCCACCCTATGCCAGCGGAGCTCCTCTGGAGAGCCCACCACAGCAAGGGCATGGGCGAACGTGCAGTTCAGCTCCCTCCAGCAGGCCCTCCCACAAAGTTTCCAGGAGCTTCCCCAGACAAGAAGCCAAGCTCTCTGGTCAGAAACCACGTTTAGCTCCCAAGCAAGTACTGGCAACAGCATGGGCAACCAGGAACCATCCTTCTCCTATTCAACCCTGACCTGCCGAGGAACCATTCAAGCAATATTCGCGAGCCTAAGACCTTCAAGGAAAAGCTGCCAACCACTCGGCCGTGGGGCGTATCAACTCATCACAGTGGACTTTCTCTGGACCTGCACAGCTTTTTATTTTTATTTTTAAAGATTTTATTTATTTATTTGACAGACAGAGATCACAAGCAGGCAGAGAGGCAGGCAAGGAGAGAGAGGAGGAAGCAGGCTCCCCGCTGAGCAGAGAGCCTGATGCGGGGCTCGATCCCAGGATGCAGGGCTCGATCCCAGAACCCTGAGATCATGACCTGAGTTGAAGGCAGAGGCCTAATCCACAGAGCCACCCAGGCGTCCCTGGACCTGCACAGCTTTTTAAAATTTTTAATTCATTACCAATGTTTTAAAAGTATGAAGTCGTGTATACAATGTAGAGTTTGAACATTCCTCATTAGCAGAGAGTTACTGGGCACCCCAATATGCCAGGCAGTGTTGCAAAGGGTTAGGAAAGCCACAGGGATAAACAGGACAAGAAATTAACCGACGGGTAAAGCCCCTAGCAGGGATTTTAGTTGGGTAAAGACCCAGACCACTTCTGTTTTACGGAAGATGGGATAGATGTAGTTTTTCCCATTCCTCCCATTAACTGCAACTAAAAACTCTGGATATTATATATAATGCAACCATAAGAAGATCTTGAAAGGTGGAAAGAAGAAGGTTTACTAGCTAGGAATCTCAGGACCCAAGAAATGACACAGGCGTGAGTTTCCTGCACTTTCCTTTTCCCCCATATACCCGAGACTTGCAGCTAAAGAAGTCAGCAACCCAGAAATACTAACAGGTGCAAGGAGGGGAAAGGTCCCAGTAAAGACGCACCGCCCTCTCTACGCAAAGCACCAGGCAAGGATCAGCCTAGCAAGACAGAAAATGTTTAGAGAATAATCATTCTACTCCGGCTGTACTCCAAACACTACAGAGAAAACTGAGGTTTCACTGCTCTCCACACCAGCAAAGGACGAGTGGGAAGCCTAGACTTCCACCCTTCCCAGGCTATAATGAGGTGATCCAACCCTCACCCCCTCCTTACCCTGGGGTCATGCCAGACAAGACCAAGTAGGGAGACAGACTTCCATCTCAATCGGGGAGTGGTAACTCCCATATTACTCCGACCTTTCGCCTTTGGTGTCAGCAGAGACTATGCAGGAAGGCTCGACTTCCTCCTCCATGAGGGGCACGGAGGTCCCCCACCGCTCACTGCCGGGAGGCCTGGTAGAGAGTCGGACATTCACCACCACCCAGTGGTAATGAGGCCACCCACTCTCATGGTGTTGGCGCAGGCCACTTGGGGAGCGGCAACAAGGCTGTTCTACCTGTCCCAGCCAGAAAGGTATCGGCGAGAGCCCAGTAGGGTCCCACTCTGAGTACCAAGACTCTGAGTGGGGACATAGGGCATCTACCCCCACTAGGAAGTAAAGGCAGTGCCGCCATCTATCCCTGCCAAAGCAATCAAAGAGAAAATCAGCGAAAACAGGCAATTTAAATGAGATCAAGTCTTGGAGCGCCTGGGTGGCCCAGTTGGTTGAGTGTCTGACTCCCGATTTTGGCTCAGAGCATGATCTCAGGATTCTGAGTTCGAGCCCTACAACAAGCTCCACACTGGGTGTGGAGGTCTCTCCCTCTCTCTCTGCCCCACACCCTGTGCCTGTAATCTCTCTCTAAATAAATAAATAAGATTAAATCTTACAAAATAATATTTAAAGGGCCCAGGTTTCAATTTAAAAAACCACCATATCATGCAAAACACCAGGAAGATTTCAAACTGAATAAGAAAAGACGTATCAATTGATATTAACACCAAGATGACAGAACAATCAAAATTATCTGACAGACTTTAAATAATCTGACAAGAAATTACAACAATGCTCAAAACTAATGAAAAAATAGAAAGTCTCAACAAAGAAACAGACAATATAAAGAAGAACAAAACAGAAATTGTATAACTCAAAAACACAATAACTGATATAAAAAGATTTGACCTTCAACTCAACCACAGAATACAGGAGAAAACAATCAATGACCTGGATTAGAACAGAAATTACCCGGGGCGCCTGGGTGGCTCAGTGGGTTAAGGCCTCTGCCTTCGGCTCAGGTCATGATCACAGGGTCCTGGGATCAAGCCCCACATCTGGCTCTCTGCTCAGTGGAGAGCCTGCTTCCCTTCCTCTCTCTTTCTCTGCCTGTCTCTCTGCCTTTTTGTGATCTCTATCAAATAAATAAAATCTTAAAAAAAAAAAAAAAAAAGAACAGAAATTACCCGATCTGAACAACAGATAGGAAATAAACTGGAGGGAGGGGGAGAGACTAGAGCTCAGAGACATGAGGGATTATAACAAAAGAGCTAACATTTGGTTAAGTATCCATCTCTTGGGTTTGGCTCAGGTTGTGATCTCAGGGTCATAGAATCAAGACCTGTGTCAGGATCCATACTCAGTGGGGAGTCTGCTTGAGATTTTGTCTCCCTCTCCTCTGCCCTTCCCCACCACTTTCCCTCCCTCCCTTTCTCCCTATCTCTCATAAAGAAATAAATCTTTAAAAAACTAAAAAAGAAAGAAGGCTGAAAACTTCCAAATTTGGCAAAAGACATACACCTACAGATTCAAGAAGCTAACTGAACTCCAAGCAGGATAGCAGAAGAAACCCGCACCAAAACAACACGGTCCAACTTCTAAAACCCGAAGCAAAAGAATCTTAAAAGCACAGAGAGAAATGATACCTAACATGCAGAGGAAAACATCCAAATTACAGATTTTTCATCAGATATCCCAGCAGTCAGAAGAAAGTAGAATGATATTTAGTGAAAGAAAACTGAAGTCAACCAGGAATCCTAGAACCAGAGGAGGTGTCCTCCAGAAGTGAGGGGGAAATCAAGACATTCTCAGACGAATAAAAACTAAGAGAATTTGTTGCCAGCGGACCTATCCTAAAAGAACGGCTAGAGGAATTTCTCCAAATAGAAAGGAAATAATGAAAGAACGAATCCTAGAACATGAGGAAGGAGGGAAGAATAGAGTAAGAAAAAAACATACGGTAATTAGTATAGATTCCTCCTCTTGAGTTTTCTTTTTTTTTAAGATTCATTTATTTATTTATTTGACAGAGATCACAAGTAAGCAGAGAGGCAGCAGAGAGAGAGGAGGAAACAGGCTCCCCGCTGAGCAGAGCCCGATGCAGGGCTCAATCCCAGGACCCTGAAATCATGACCTGAGCTGAAGGCAGGCGTTTAACCAACTCAGCCACTCAGGTGCCCCCAGATTTTTTTTTAAAGGGTTGGCAGCAAAAGCCACAAAATGTTTACAACTGTCCACCCCACTCTCCATGGGACCAAATCAAAGGAGACAGGTGCAGAGGCTGGGCCTGCCGCTCTAAATGTGAGGTAGAGGCAGATCCAAAACCAGGCATGGCTGTGCATCACCTAGTATACTAAGGGGCTGACTGGGTCTAGGAGGCTCCCTGGCCCTCTCACCAACAGAGTCCTTCCCACACCTACGTTCCAGGGATGCCCCAGGGCAGTCACAGACCTCAGCTCCTCCCCACCTAATGCAGACCCCGCCATCCCCCAGCCATACCATCTTCCCCAGGCCTGCCCATCCAGGTGTGCCTGCAGCTGCCAGTGGTCCCAGGCCAGTGATGCACCTCCAGGCAGATGCACTTCCGGGCCTATGTTGCTTCCCAGGGTCTGCTACTGCTGAGCTGAGGCCACCAGGCTGCACAAGACCAGCATCTTGGGGCCACGCTGCCATCACCTTGTACCCCCTTCCCCACCTATACACTATTTTTTTCAACAAATACACATAAACACTATAAACATATTTTCCTTTCCTTACGATTTCCTTAATACCGCTTTCTTTTCTCTAGCTTATGTTATTGAAAAACTACAGCATATAATACATTTAACATGCAAAATATATGTGATTGGCAAGGCTTTGGGTCAACAGCACGCTACTAATAAATTAAGTTTTAGGGGACTCAAAACTTGTATACGGATTTTCAACTGCAAGGACACCCCTAAGCCCAGCATTGTTTAAGGGTCAGCTGTATATAAATCAAAATGAAACTTTAAAAATCAAGTAACACAGAGAAAAACAAGGGGGAAAAGCCAAGAAACAAAACACAGGAAAAACAAAAAACAAAACAATTAAATGGTATCCATTTGCCCTAACATAAATAATTACATTAAATATAAGTGGTCTAAATATACCAATTAGAAGACAGACTGGCATATAGGATTAAAAAGTATGGCTTAACTATATACAGCCTATAAGAAGCTTACTTCAAATATTGCAAAATAGGCAGGCTGAACGTAAAAGGATGAAAAATTTATATCATGCAAACATTACTCAAAAGAAAGCAGAATTGGCTATATTAATTCAGATAAAGGTGACGTCAGGGCAAAGAATGTTACCAGAGACAGAGAGGGACATTCCATAACGACAACAGATTTAAAAGGGTAAATCTACCAGCAACCCTAAATGTGTACACATCAAATAGTGGAGCTGGAAATCATACAAAGCAAAAACTGATAGCAGTGGAAGAGAAAAGAGACAAATCTCCACTTCTATACATGAAGTCTTCTCCCAACAATTAATAGTACATGACAGAAAAATCAATAAGGATACAGAAGAATCTAACACTATTAACCTGATCAATACTCATTGACTACTCCACCCAACAACAGCAGAGACACATTATTTTCAAGCACTCACAGAACATATACCAAGATAGACCTTGTCCTGAGCCAGAAAATAAACCTCAATG
This sequence comes from Mellivora capensis, assembly GCA_004024625.1. Classification (NCBI taxonomy): domain Eukaryota; kingdom Metazoa; phylum Chordata; class Mammalia; order Carnivora; family Mustelidae; genus Mellivora; species Mellivora capensis. Next base: position 18,819 of record PISX010011238.1, on the reverse strand, counting down.
AATTTTTTTAAATTGATATCCCACAGAGTATGTTCTCAAATGACAATGGAATCAAACTAGGGATCTGTAACAGAAGCATAATAGGAAAAATGCCAAGCACTTAGGGACTAAAATACACAATTCTAAATAACCAATGGGTTGAAGGGAAAGTCTCAAGGGAAATCAAAAAGTAACTGAACTGAATGAAAATTAAAATACAACATGTCAAAATCAGTGAGACTCAACTAAGACTGTGCAGAGAGGGAAATATATACAGCACCGACACATATGTTAGAAAGAGAAGAAATCTCATAATCAATGATCTGATTTCCCTCAAGAATGTAGAAAAATAAAATAAATAACAAACCAAAGCAAGCAGAGAAAGGAAATAAAGAGCAAAAATCAATGACACTGAAAATAGCAAAAAACCAATAGAAAATGAAACAAAAACCTGGTTCTTTGAAAAGATCAATAAAACTCACAAACCTATAAGACTAACAAAGTAAAAGAGAGAAGAAACTAATCACCAATATCAGGAATCAAAGGGTGGGGGGGCATTACTACAGACCCTGCAGACAACAAAATAACAAGGGAATACTAACTCTCCACACATAAAATTGATAACCTAAATGAAATAGACCAATTCCTTGAAAGACACAAACTAAAAAAAAGCCCCAAATGAGAAACTTTCTAATTCATTTTTTTTTAAAGATTTTGTGTATTGGGGCCCCTGGGTGGCTCAGTGGGTTAAAGCCTCTGCCTTCAGCTCAGGTCATGATCTCAGGGTCCTGGGATCTAGCCCCGCACCAGGCTCTCTGCTCAGCAGGGAGCCTGCTTCCCCTCCTTCTCTCTCTGCCTGCCTGTCTGTCTGTCAAATAAATAAATAAATCTTTAAAAAAAAAAAAAAAAAAGCTCTTGTTGATTTTGACAGAGAGACACAGTGAGAGAGGAAACACAAGCAGGGGAAGTGGGAGAAGTAGGCCTCCCGCTGAGCAGAGAGCCGGATGTGGGGCTCCATCCCAGGACCCAGGGATCATGAACTGAGCCGAATGCAGATGCTTAAACCACTAAGCCACTCAGGCGCCCCTCGAATTAGAAACTTCTTAAAATGATTTTATTTGTAAATAATCTCTACACCCAACATGGGACTCAAACTCACAACCCCAAGATCAAGACTTACACACTCTAACGACTCAGCCAGCCAGGCACACCCCAAATGAGAAACTTCTAATCTCAGTTTCATTAAATAATCTACTAAATGTCTAAAAAACAATTAACAACAATTCTACACAATTTCCTTCAGGAAACAGAGTAAGAGAGAACACTTCCCAATTCATTTTATTAAGGCAGTATTACCTGACCCCAAAACTACACAGACAGGGTTACTTGGCTGGCTTAGTCCATACAGCATGCAACTCTTGATCTCAGGGCTGTGAGTTCAAGCCCAATGTTGGGCACAGACCCTACTTAGTAAAAAACAAAACAGGGGCGCCTGGGTGGCTCAGTGGGTTAAAGCCTCTGCCTTCCACTCAGGTCATGATCTCAGGGTCCTGGGATCAAGCCCCACATCGGGCTCTCTGCTCAGCAGGGAGCCTGCTTCCTCCTCTCTCTCTCTCTCTCTGTCTGCCTCTCTGCCTACTTGTGATCTCTGTCTGTCAAATAAATAAACTCTTGGGGCACCTGGGTGGCTCAGTGGTTAAAGCCTCTGCCTTCGCCTTGGGTCATGATCCCAGGGTCCTGGGATCAAGCCCCACATTGGGCTCTTTGCTCGGCAGGGAGCCTGCTTCCTCCCCTCTCTCTGCCTGCTCCTCTGCCTACTTGTGATCTCTTTCAAATAAATTAATTAAAAATATATATATATACACAATGACCAGGTGCATTTTATTCCAAGGATGCATAGTTGGTTCAATTCTCAAAAATCAATTGATGTAGTCCATCACGGTAATACACTAATGAAAAACCACAGGATCATATCAACTGATGTAGAAAAAGCATTTGACAAAATTCAACACCCATTCATTATTTAAAAATGTAGAAAAGTAGAAATCAGAAAAGTAGAAATAGAAGGGAACTTCCTAACGTTATAAAGAACATCTGCAAAAACCCTACAAACTAACATTGTACTTAATAGTGAAAGACTGAAAGGTTTTCCCCAGAATGGGGGAAAAGGCAAGGATTCCTCTTTCACCATGTTTATCAAATCATGCTGAAGGTTCCAGCCAGTATAATAAAGAAAAAGAAATAAAAGGTATACAGATCGGAAAGGAAGAAATACAACTGTCCAATTTTTAGATGACATTTACATAGAAAATCCCATGGAATCTTAATTTTTAAAAAATCCTCCTAGACAGTTGAACATATAAAAATCAATAATATTTTTAAATGCTAACAGTGAAGATATGGATATTAAAAACATAATACCTTTTACAATTGCCTTAAAGAGCACGAAATACTTGGGTGCAATTTTAGCAAAACATATACAGTACTTGTGCTCTGAAAACTACAAAATGCCAATGAAAGAAATCTGAGAACAAATTACACGGAGGGATACGCTGTGTCCACGGACTAGAAGACTCAGCATAGGAAAAATGTCAGTGCTCCCCAAACGGATATACAGGTATAATGCAATCACTATCAAAATTTCATAAGGGTTTTTTTGTACATATAGGAAAGATAATTCTAAAATTGAGACAAAGACTCTAGAGTAACTTAAAACAATATTGAAAAAGAAGACTAGCTTGGAAAGAATCAATCTGATTTCAAGCCTTACCATGTAGCTACAGTGATCAAGACTGGATTATGTTGACAAAGGAATGGACAAGTACACGTAGATGAATGGGAGAAAACAGAGAAGACATGAATATGTCAACACGAGGTTGCCCAACTGACTTTGACAAAGGTACAAAAGCAATTCAGTGGATTTTCAACAAGCGTTAAGTGGTTATCTGTGGGCAAAAAAATGATCTCTGGCCCAAGTCTCATGCCTTACTTTAAAAAAATTAACTAAAAATGGGTTCTAGACTTAAATGTAAAATATAAAACTTTTTAGAAAAAAGCGGAAGAAAAAATCCTTGGGATTCAGGGCTAGACAGAGTTCTTAGATACCAGAAAACATGACCCATAAACGAAGAAATTCTCAAACAGGACTTCATCGAAATTAAAAACTTTTGCTCTATGAAAGACCAGGTTAAGAGGATAAAAAGAAACTACAGACTGGAAGAAAACACTTGCAAACCACACATCCAGCAAAGGACTAGCATCCAGAATATATAAAGAACTCATAACAATTTTTAAAGCCCTATTAAAAATGGGCTAAAGATATGAAGACCTAAAAGGAGATACAGAAAGCCAGTAAGCTAAGCACATGAAAACTTGTTAGTGATTAGAGAGATAAAAATAAAAACCACAATGAAATTAAAAAAATAAAATAAAATACTAACAGTAAATGCTGAGGATGATGTGGAAAGAATGGAACCTTCACACATTATTAGTAGGAATGTACTATGGTACAGCCACTCGGGAAAACTAAGTTTCTTAAAATACTAAACACATTAACTACTTTAAGATGCAACAATCGCACTCCTGGGCGTTTTTATCTTAGAAAAATGCAAACTTAAGTCCACATGAAAACCTGTACATAAATACGTACAATTGCTATATTCGTAAGAGCCCCAGCCTAGAAACAACCCCATGTCCTTCAACAGGTAAGTGCTTAAACAGTGGGACGTCCAACCCCACGTAACACTACAAATACCCACACCACAACCTAGATGAATCTCTACTGTTATATAGAGATAAAAACCCATCTACTATTATATGGAGATAAAAACCCAATCCCAAAAGGTTACAGACCGCATGGTTCCACTTACTTAACACCCCTAAAATGACAAATTAGAGAGAAGAACAAATTCATGGTTGCCAGGGGTTAAAGGGTGGGGGCAGGAGGGAAGTGGGTGTGGCCATCATCTCTGTAGTGACAGATCTGTTCTGTATCCTAACTGTATCAGTTTAAGTAGCATGTGATCATGAACTATAGTTTCTGCAAAATGTTACCACCGGAAACAAACCATGGAAAGGTACTGGAATCTGTACTATTTCTCCCAATTGCTTGTGATCTGTAACTATCTCAAAACAATGTTTAATTGAAAAATACACTGGGTTATAAAAGAAAATAATGACACTGGATACACTTGTCAAAATATTAACATATTTGTGGTGTGGTTTTCAAAAACACCTGGGCGACAGCCAGGGCACAGCTCTATTTGAATTGGGTGGTGGGGAAGGAAGACCTCGCTGATGAGGCACCCTGGATTCCGTGCTATGATCTAAATGACAAGAAGGACATACCTCGCATAGATCAAGAGCCAGGCAGGGTAGGTTGAAGGAACAGCTACTACAAAGGCCCCGAGATAAGACCTTAGCACTTCATGGGAACTGAGAGGTCAGGGTGTCTGATCACCAGCAGGAGGTGGGAGGGGGGCCAAGGGATGTGTGGTTTCACAGGCCAAAGGAGGAGAAAGTCTGGGTTTAATTCTAAATGCTCCTGGAAGCCACTGAAGAATTAGTGGGAGCAAAGAATGATGTGGTCTGAGACATATTTTTAAAACAGCATTGTGACCACTGTGAGTAAACAGATTGTAGAGGGTAGGAATAAAGATCTGGGAACAGGGAGGGAGGCTCCCGCAGCCCCAAGGGCGGGAGGCCACGGTCAGGGCCAGGAGCAGAGGGACAGCAGAGATAAGAGAAAGATGAATGCATTAGCAGTTTATTTTGAAAACAGAACCAAGAGGAAGGGCTTTTTGGTGACCTTCCTTTCCAATGAGGGAAAGAAAAAAAAATCGAAGATGCAGGATGGTTTCCATTTGTGTTTTGCTCAAGCAGCTGAGGGCATGGTGGTGTGGGTTCTGGAGACCACCAGCAGAACAAGCCTAGGTGGAGAAAATCCAGAGTTCAGGCTTGGATGGCTTAAGTTTGAGAGCCTTTTAATCCAGGGGGAGAGGGGACCCCTAGGAGTCTGTATGCAGAAGGAGCGTCTGGACTAGAAATACCATCCCCAGAGGAACCAAAGTATGGATCTTCTATACTGTTGTCAGGCTGGAGAAAATACCTTGGCAGGGTGTAGGCTGAGACAAAGGGGAGGGGCCCAAGCCAGAGCCCTGGTGCACTCCAGGATGTCTGGGGGAATGGGGGCGGGGGTGAAGGAGCAATAAAGGAGATCAGGAAGAGGAAAACCTAGCCAGTGTAGGAGCTGTGAGGGGAGTATGGTCCCTCGGGGTCACAGGCTGCAGAGAGTCAGGTGGGGAAGTGATCCCAAGATGGGGCAACTGGTGGGGAGGGAGGGGGTTCGTGGGAGACCTAGGCCTCAGAGCGCCAGAGAAGACAGCCAGCAGGAACCGGCTAAGAACAGGTGATCAGAAAGTAGAGATGGGGCAACCATGTTCTCCATACATTTTGCTGGGAAGGGGAGAGAGAAAATGGGATGGGGAGAAGCAGGATCTCAGACCAAGTGAGGGCTTTTCCCTGTCTCTTTTCACAACATATGGACGTGACCCTGGGAATTGCAAGCAAGAACTCCCTGGGAAGGCATTTCACAGAACTCCAACATCAGTCACAAAGGTACAGTACCTCCCTGATCCCGTGCCTGGTCCTTCCCCCAGAGGCTTCCCCCAACTCAACACTTTCCCAGGTTTCTATTGAAATGCAAAATCCAATCATCCGCATTTTGATAGTGTAGAACTTCCAAAGTATGTTCTCCTACTAGCCAAATACAGTAGTGTATCAGTTCTGTTTACCGGTAGTTTTGTTTTCTGGATACAGTGTGTATCCCCCACATACACATGATCCCCCACATGCTTAACTTTGGGTAATACAATTTACACCCGATTTGTTAATCAAGCTGAAAAATTAACCTGAAAAAAATAGCCCCCCCAAAAATCCCTGCTTTTAAATGCCTTTTTAAAAATCAAATTCCAAGCAAATGATACCCTAATTTACATTTACTTTAGATGGAAAAAAAAGGTACCAGGGGTAAGAAATGTTTGGATTATATTGTGTAAAAAAAATCAAAATCAATTTGGCTTGGACATCTATTCTAGCTCCCGGACTTAAAATTTAAAACACACACACACACACACACAGATTTACAGATGAATTTATCAAGCCATCCATGTGGAAAGGGGCAAGAATGTTTTAGCATCATATATTTCTGATGCATCTCAGAGAAAAAAATAAATCACTATGGATTTTGTAAAGTGCATTTTCATCTTTCTCTCTAACGAGACAGTGAAACAAGATGCGTTCATTGCCTCCCTAGAGATTCTCATAATTTACAAAGACTGGCCTTCTCTGAAGTGTTTACCCATAAATGGCCAGAATGGGCAGCTGGTTGTCACACGAAAAATCTCTAGGCCCCTTATGACTGCTCATCATTTTTTTCTGGTTAATGCATTAAAAGAGAAACAGTAGGGGAGTTAGCCCCCCCCCCAAAAAAAAAACTATTTGAACATGAAGCCTACAGGTGTCACCACCATCCAGGGTCATCGCTATGTGGTTAATCTGGAGAAAGATGAAGAAAAAGAGGAAAGATAAACTGCTCCCTAGACTTCCCTGGGACAGGGAACACGTCTCCTGGAAGTCCAGAGAGAAAGAATATGGCTATTCGAACAGTGTCCAGCCCAGAGGGAATACAGGGTGGCCTGAGTGTCCCATCCCACTCCAACAATAACCACCATGTCAAGAAAACCACCATGAATGATGCCTTATTAAGCACAATTAATACAAGTCAGTGAGTGGTAGCCCTGATGTAATTACTCTGAGTTGCATTTTTATTCATGGGGCATCATGTTTGATAAGAAACCACAAGGCCATCTTTAAGCTCTCTGTACTTATCTCTAAGAATTCATGCTATATCCCTACCAGTTGGGAGGGTACATTGAAAAATCCTTTCAAGAGCAAAAAGAGGAATTATGAACGAGGGACACTTGGGTTCTAAGTCGCCACGCTGAAGAAGAGAATCAACTAGATTTTGTGATCAACGCCACCTGTGCTTTTTCCTTTATTTTCTCCCTCTTTCCTTTTCCGTCTCCACCTACTGCCAAAATGAGGCATAATCTCTGCAGTGAACAGTTTTTCATTCTCGGTAACGTAAGGGGATCTCCGCCCCCCTCCCCCGAGGTGTGAGGGAAAAGTGAGATACCAAGAAAGAAGAGCCACTATCAGGAGGCTGTAAGTTATTTTACCTTGTCTGTTGTTGAGAAAAATCATCGTCAGTCACCATGGGCCTAGTTCCTTTATTTGTGAAAGATCTACTTTATCAACTTTTTCTGAACCACTTTAAGTGAATTAAGATTTCAGACCTGGGAGGTATATAGTGAGATATAACCCACAGACCCTACAATTCACCCACAAAGGTAGGTTCCATGGTTTTCGCAATAGTCAGAGTTGTGCATCACTACAATCAATGTTAGAACAGAGACACAGCTTCCAAGTCCTCTAATCCAAGGTACAGACAGAACTATGGTTTAGGTGGGTTAAGTCGCGTTCCCAAAGTCACAGGGCTGGTCAGTGGCACAGCCAGGCCTGGATCCCTGGGAATGATCAAGCCACTGACATCATCCGGGACTCCTTTCCCCTGCCCTAGAAAGGTTCTTGTGAATGAAAACCCGCTGTTAAAATGTCTGAGAAGAACATCTGGCATTTTCTACTCTCATGCTCCCTCTTCTATTAAACCCGGTCTAATTTCGCCACCAAATCTGTCCCCTTGCAAGATTTCTTAGAAAGACTTCTAGATCAGATAAAAACTTGCACTTTGACCACAAAATGTGGTTTGAAAAACACAGAGAGAATCTGTGATTCCTTTCTTTCCCAATAAATGCGCAAAAGACCACAGCTCATGCAAAAAGGTCTAAATGAGACCCACTCTTGTTTTGTTTTTAAGGGACTGATGATGGGTGGTTAAACTCAATGACCTCATCACCAGAATTGACACTTCTCCAATGCCAATAACTTCCTAAGACCTCTACATTCACGCTGGCTAGGGGCCAGAAACCGACCTGAATCACTCTTGAGTCTGTCATCTCTGAGGCGTGCTCCTCTGACGTTCATACCAAGCAAATGAAAATGGTCAAAAATGGTCAGTTCCTGGCCGGTGCTCAGGAAGCCAGTGTAACAAGCACAGCCAGAGACTAGTCCCCCAGTGCCCAGCCAAGCTCTAGTTCTGAGCTCACAGCAGCACCTGCCCACTGCTCCTGCCTTTAAAGGCCCCCCACCCCACTTCCATGATACTCTTCTCTCTCCAACACTCTACCAGCTCCTTCCTTCCTGTGCTCTTCCACCCCAAAAGTTTCCTTTATTCAATAAATATTTATTGAGTGGCCACTGCTTATCAAGGACTGGGCTAAACATTATCCCCAAATGTGGCGGCTCCCCAGAGCCTATATTTAGCTCATCGTGCATTTTCTGACTTTCTTGCACTTACATTTTTTAATGTCCATTTAGGGCTTAAATCCCAAAAAGTCTATAGTTCCAGTCTTAGCTTCACCCCGTGGTCTCCAGATCAAGGCAGGCACCTGCCCCATGGCCACTGACATCCGAATGGCCCCAGACCCTTCAAAGGGCCCAGGGCCAGCGATGGGTACACCCAGCAGGCCCCTCCTTCAGGACTCCTTATCACCCTGCGCATAGCACCACTGTCCAACCAGCGTCCCCAGCCGGAATCTGGGTATCACCCAGTTTCTTCACAGAAGAGGTATGAGCGAGGGAACGGCAGTGTCCTGAGACTGAGGCTAGAATCCTCTAATTGCAGCTGCTTTCCAATTCGTGGCAGAAGCAGGTTTAAGATCTCATAAATGTGGATTCTGAATGAAATCGGTCCTCCTTGGTGCTAGCCAAATTGGGGGGGGGGGCTGGAGAGGAGGAGGGAGAGGCAGAGCAACAAAACCACGGTTGCAGGTGTGGGATAGGCTCGGCAGTGTGAGCTCTGCCATGGCTGGAAGAGACCGCAATCTTGGAATACAAATTTGCTTGTCGTCAACACACACACTCACGCACACACAGCAATTTCATGCCTCCCTGCCTGTTTTCCTGTTTCCTCGCTCAGAACGCCCTTCCCCCTTCCCTTCCACACACACACAAACACACCCCCACCCGCAATTCCTGCTCCTACTTAATTCCCCCAAGACGCGTCTCCTCCTCCGGGAAGCTTTCCCAGACGCCCCCACCGTGCTGTCTGCCGCGCTCTGCGCGTGGAGGTGCGTCTAACAGTTTGTTTACGCGTCTGCCGACGTCTCCGCGCCAGACCGCCGCTCTCCAGGAGCAGGAGCCGGGCCGGCGCCGCCAGGACGGCGCGCAGGCGAGGCACCGCCATGGGGAGCCCCGGCCCGGGGTCGCGGCGCGCTCCGGCGGGGTCCAGCCCCAGGCGCCCGCCGGACCCAGCATCCCCCGACCCACCGCGAGGCTGTAAGGCGCGCCCGCGAGGGATTCCCAGCCTCCAGGTAGGCGCCCGGCGGCCCCGGGGTCCCCCGCCCAGCGCGGGCCGGGGGGCGGCGCCGAGCGCAGCGCGCAGGCCTCCGCGCGCCCCTCTCCCGCGCGCGAGCCCCTGCGGCCCGCCACCTCCGCTCCTGGCCCACGGAAGCCCTCCGAGTGACAGCGCTCGAGGCAGAGCGCGGGCCCGGGGCGGCGGGGGGCGGCGGCGGAGGGAGCGGGCGGCCCTGGCTACACCTCCGCGCCCCAAGAGAGGCCCCTCGGGGCGCCAGAGGCCTAAAGACGCGGGGGAGCGCGGCCCCCTGGCCCCCCACCCCCACGTCCCGACCGCCCCGCGCCTCCCTACCTGGCTGGCTTTGTGGAACTGCTTCTTCAGCCCCGCCACCGACATCGCGACTGCGCCCGGCCGGCTCTGGGGGGTGGTCTCCGGACTCCGCCGGGCCGCGCGGCCGCGACGCGCTGGGGGAGCGGGCGCTGGGGCCGGTCCCCGCGCGGCTGGGCTCCGCCGGGCCCGCCTCCCACGGCCAGGGCCACGGCCACCGCGGCTGTCACACTCGCACACACGCGCGCACGCAGATGGCAACACGGCGTTCCAAAGCCCCTGCGCAGCCCATTGGCCGAGCCGCGGCGGTATGCAAATGAGGCCGCCGGGGCCGCCCACGCCTCATTGTTGCGTGGAGACCCGCCGGCCGGGTGGCGGGGCAGCGGGGCCTGGGCGTGGGGAGCTCCCGGGGGCGGGGGGCGCAGGCCCGCGCAGGGCTTCCTGCGGGCCGGGGGCTGTGGCGTGGCTGCGGAGGGAGGGCGCCCCTCGCGTGCTTCTGGGGCTTGGTGCGAAACCGGCTTTTGCTCGGGGGCCACGTCGCCTCCTTGGGGCGCAGTTTGGGTAGGTGCCCGTTTTCAGGCGGGGACGCTCCCAAGTCCGCCGAAGGGGACCGAAATGCGCCCGGAGGGGGGACCTGCGGTAGGAGGGCAGCGAGGCTGCCGCTGCTTGCCCCCGCGCGGTGCCCTGGGTGCAGTCCGCCCACATGACTGTGGCCTTCCAGCGGGCCCAGCAGTTTCTGGGTAATTTGCTGATAAATACGGTGTTCGCGAAGCCCACGGTCACGTGCATGAAGAGAGCAAGGGTCTCCAAGGAGCTGTGAAGTGCGCGCCCCTTGGGGGGGGCGGGGGACGACACGCACCACGCGCGGGACCCCGCCCCCTCGGTAATTCCTACCAGCTGCGTAGGTTCGCTGGGTAGGTTCTCTGGCGTCATTTTGCACAGTTGAGGCCCAGCCCGGGGCCTGGAGCGTCCCGTGCCTCCTTGTGCCAGAGCTGCCCCCACCAGGTCAGCATCTACGCAGAACCCTGCCTCCAAAGGTCCCAGGGCTCTGGAGGCCCCCAACCCATTTTAACACCGAAAGAAACAAACCTCTTCGTCCTCCAGGCTCCCCCTAAATGAGAGAAGCTCCTCTTTTCTGAGCCCTCAACAGGTCCCCTCTGGGATGACCCAGAGCCATGGTTTGCCCAGCGCGCTTCCTTTTACGCCTGCTGTTTCTTGGCGTCCTGCGTTTCTCCAAGGAAAAATCCTTTGCCATTAGCTCAGGACTCCCTTGTCCCCGACTTCATCCCAGTGACGATTCGGGAGTGGCTGCACCTGCCTGTCTCTACCCCTTAGAGGGTGTGGACAGGAGAGAGCAGAAGCTCATTGTCTGGTAGGGGAGCAGGTGGACTGAGGGGAGGGGGATAGAGGCGGCCTCCCAAGGATGAGTCAGTATGGGCTGGACTGGCCTACAGGTGGCTGACACCAGCTACACGTAAGTAGCAGGGCCGTGTAAGGATGAAGATGGCTGGATCAGGATAGCATGGCAAGGTGGCCCGGCCACTGGCTCGCTCCACCCCAGGGGAACCCGGCACTGAGGGTGGCTGGGCGCAGGGACTAGAGTTGGGGCCCTTTTGTCTGGGCTAGTCCAATACATGCTCCTCCGACTTCTTTCTCCATGGCCCAGGATGGCTTAAATAGCAGAGGTCTGAAGGACCTAGTGCCCTAAACCAATCCAGCTCTGTGCTCTTTGGGAAGGAGGTTTTTTGGTGTTTTGTTGTTTGTTTTTTAACATTTTTTAACAACTTTTTGGCGTTTCTTCCGTGATAGTGTATTCAAGTCCCCCCCCCCCCCCCCGTCAGTGTTGGTAACTCATCTCTTAATTTAATCGGGTACACAGTTGTACATCGTATCTCATTATTTTTAAACTTCAGAATCTTCTATGTACCTTTCTTCCTTTGTAAAAGTATTTGTGACCTTCACTTCCCAGCGATTAGACTCACGGGAAGGTTTGCCAGTTTCGCTGGTCTTTCAGACTGGCTCTGGAGCTTACTCATCATCGCCATAGATTTTTTCCTATCGTTGATTTCTTTCTCATACATGGCTTCCTTCTGTTCTGCTCAGGAGACTGAAGTTATAACAGAAGAAACTGGCCCTGGCCCGTGTGAGCTGGAGCAGAATGGACTGGAGAAGGGCATCAGGGGCCCAGAGATTGATGGCGCATAGGGTACCACGTGGGGGCATGCGCAGGACCGTGGGAATCTCGGGGGTCAGATCCCAGCATGTCCACGGGCAGCTCAGTGGCATGTGCTGGCTTGGCCACTGAAGCTGGCCGTGGCTACCAGGCTGAAGGCTAAGCTGTTCCCTGCTTCTTTCAGGCACCCACGTGAGATGCAGAGTTCAGGGCGGGAGCGTCTGATTGGCTAAGCCTACATGGTGTGCCCAGGTTCTTGATGTCTAAAATCCACATCCTGAGGGACCCCCCTGACAAAGGAAGCAGCTGCAGATCCTAGGCAGCCAAAAAAAAAAAAAAACCAGCAACACAAATGCCCACTAACCTTTGTTTGGGGACTTCTCCATCTCTTCAGTTGAATGTGTGGGTTCTACGTTCTTATTCTTTCATGTTTTATGATCAGCACGTGGAAGGCTATGAATTTTCTTCCTGAGTACGGCTCGGCTTCACACCTTTTTCTCATTATGTGATATAGTTCTGATTATTTTCTAAATGAACTTGTGATTGAAGTTTTAATGCCCTCTTTGATCTAAACATTCAGGACTGTTTTGTTTTCATCTTTTCTAGGGGGTTGCATTGCTTTTATTCATTGTCTGTTAAATCCTAGACTTGTACTATGGTCAAAGAACATGTCCTAAAGGTTTTTTTCATAGCCGGTAATGTTACATTTTATAAATGTACCACAGAGCTTTGACACACTGTGTGTTCTGTTTTTATGGTCTAGTTTTTCTCTGTATCCATAATGGGAGTGCACATTCCAGAAGGTCCGAGCTCCGAGTGAGATTCCAGACTCATGCTAGCTGGAGCCACAGCAGCCCGTTCAAGGCTTGCCCTTCATGTCACTGTAGCCCCTCCAGTGACCCGAGGGCCCACAGCTCTCCAGTCTCTTCAGGGGAGGAGGATACAAATATCTTGGGCTATTGGACAGTCACCTACATGAGAAGAAATCAGCAGGAGGGCCTTGAATCCCTGGATAAGTGTTACTCTAAACTACAGAATCTTTGGGCATTCGGTGGTTGTTATGGGCCAGTGACAAGAAGGATGCCATGGTTGTGTCGGCACTCTGGATAGATGAACCATGTTCTGGCAGAGGTTGGGGCGTTCTCCTGTTCTTTCCTTGTCATCCTTGGCTCTCGCATCCCCTTGACCTTCCCTGGTGCCAAGTGCTATGCTGGCGTGCATTGACATTTCTCTGTCGTGTGCTTAGGCCAGCTAGGATTTGAGCTCTTTGGTTCTTTCCTGTGGTGAGTGACTCATATCTCCCTGTGTGGGTGGGAGCAGAGAGCCCTGGGTAGGGGTGAATAGGGAGGGAAGCATACTGATTAATGTCTAGAACAGGATGACATATCCCATTATGTATCCCATAAATCAAGTCTTCCAGACATATCCTTCAAATGCTCTGTATCTGATTTTTTTTCCCTTACCTTACGGAAGATGGAGAACGTAGTCTACAGTGTCTTGCTTACATTTGGGAGTTGAGCTGTTAAGTGTTTCAGGGCTACGCTATTCTGCCCATGTTTACAACTGTTGTATCTTCCTTGTGGGTGGGAATTTTGGCCATAGAAGGTAACCTATTTTGGCCTGTTTATGGCTTTTTGTTTCTATTTTACTTGTCACACATCAATTTTCATATCCCTACTTTTTGTTCATCTGTGTTTCATATATTTTAACTGGTCTTTTTTTTTTGTCTCTTTTGTCTAGCTTTACAGAGATAAAATTGATACATATGATATTGTGTAAGGTTGAGGTAAGGGGATGATTTGATAATGGGAATATTGTGAAATGACCACCATGATGAGGTTAGTTAGCATTTCCATCGCCTCATATAATTATCTTTTTTTGTTGTTGTTAATGGTGAGAACATTCGAGACCTACTTTCTTGGCATCTTCCAAGTATGCGTCCTTTCCTTTTGACCTCCCAGTGTGTCTCAGGCATGTGTTCTTATAAACAATAAAGCTTAATTTTGTTTGGGGGCCGAAATAAGTCTTTGCCTTTTGTTAGAAAGATTTAAAGCATTCGCATTTATTAGGAAAAGGATATATTTGGTCTTGGGTTTTCATGCTATGCCATGTTATCTGGTTGTTGTTGTTGTTTTCTCCCTTCAAATAGTTCTATCACTAGAATCTAATTGTTGACTCGGATTTTCTTTACTCTTCTGGAAATTATACACCTCTCTCGTTTTTACTCCACCAGTGGTTACCACCGTTCTGTAAAATATATGACCTTGTGTTCTCTGTCAATGTCAATAATTAAACGTTCCAGGGAAGCCATAGCCTGACTAGCATGAGCCATGGCTGGGGCCCATGGCCTAGGTCTTCCTCGTCCCTCCTTTGGCTTAGACCAGCACGTGCTCTGGCCCCAGCAATCTGAGAAGTTTCCAGCAGAGACCAGAGTCCACTATCCTTCATGGGAAACAGAATATCAACCCCGGGTGAGACTGAGCCGCACGGTGTTGGTTTTAAGTCAGGGAGGCAAAGATGGGGAGAAGACAGTTTGGTTGACTGTCTTTGTCGTGAGATAGAAGAATAGTGAAATTATTTCAAATTCAAAATAAGTGTTTTCATAAGTATGTATTTCCCATTATAGAATAACACTTAAAGACAATTTGGAAACTATTAGAAAGGAAAAAGGAGGAAAATGTACCTTGGCAATCACCGTCGAAACAATGCTCTTAATATTTGGGCATATTTTCCTTTTATAGTCTGTTTCCTATGCAAAATTTAAACATACTGTCACAACTGTACAAACTATTTTCCTTGTTCTCTTAATTACAGGAGCATTTTATATTTTGTCTGGTCTTCCCACATCATTTCCGTGATGACTTAATAACCCGTTATGTAGACAGATCATTGAATTTGATTATTTTCTATTGCTCAATTTAAAAGTTTTTTTCCCCAAACTGTTCATGATTTAAATAATGCTGCACAAAACATCTTTTTCCGTATTAGGATTTCTTTCTGTATTTAGCAATAGTTCCTTAGACTGAATTCCCAGAAGTAAAATTAGTGCATGAAAGATTGGAACTGTTCTCAGTTGCAAATTGATATATATTGCTTCCTGATCTGTGGTCCTTAGAGGACAGTCTTATAAAAAAAGGGGTGGATGGGGGGAAGGGGACAAAGAAATACGGATTTATATCACCCAGTTGCCTTGAATTTTATGTCATTAAACTTGTGGCCTGACACAGCTCCAGGTTGCAGTTCTAGGCAGATCTCGAAGAGCCGAGTTCAAACCCTGGTGACTTAACTGACCCTAAAATGTCCGATTAACCGTGACCTCTCCATGTGCAGCATTGTCTCTCTCTCTCCCTTTTTCCTGAAGAAAGCTCTCACCCAGACACCCTTCCGAAGAGGGATCCTGGATTGCTCACGCACGCATGGGTGTGGCTTTGGGCCGCTTGGCCACGTTTGTGCAGAAGGCCACGTATTTGGGCAAACCCGACCTAGAGCGGGCGTCCCCTCCGTTTACCACCCCCAGGTACCTCGCTGCAGCAGAAAGTTGAGAGCACGAGACTGTTTTTGCACTCCTTGTAACTTCATAGGCCTTTTCCTTGGTCCATCTGGGAAAGATACGTGCCCATTGATGAGGTAACAGAGCAGACATGATGTCTCCCAGATGCTGAACGTGGCCGACGGCCTTGGACTTGCAAGATCGCAACTGGGGACAAATGTATAGATTTTCTTCACTTAATTGTTTTACAGGAAGCTAATGGAAAACCAATTGATCAGTTCCAAAAAAAGGCAAGAGATGTCTTCTCACTTTGAAAAGTGGAGGGGGGGGAAACTGAAGTGTGTTCGTTGATGCAAAAACAAAATTTAGGAGAAGGGGATCATCTCAACACAACAGAATTATCCGCATGACTCCATTATTCTGGACTCTGTGCACAGGTGGTTAGAATTCTGGGTCATGCAGCTATTCTAATTAGCCTTTGTTAATTACATTGGTGCCATTTTCATGTTCACACTTACCCCCAGAGGATTTCTGTTTCCCTCGTAATAAAGGGATGCTCCTGGCTTTGTGCTGGGGAGGAGACAGGAGGGCGGTGGTCACCGCTTTTGTGAGCTAGAGCTGCCACCTCGTGGTGCTCCTGAGAAGTGGCAGAGACAATCCTCAGGAACCGTGAGCATTTTATTTTATTTTATTTTATTTTTAAAGATTTTATTTATTTATTTGAGAGAGAGACAGTGAGAGAGAGCATGAGCGAGGAGAAGGTCAGAGGGAGAAGCAGACTCCCCGCGGAGCTGGGAGCCCGATGCGGGACTCGATCCTGGAACTCCGGGATCATGACCTGAGCCGAAGGCAGTCGTCCAACCAACTGAGCCACCCAGGCGTCCCAACCATGAGCATTTTAGATGGTGCTTCCTGACCGGTCTTTTTCCTTATATGTCGAAGCTCCTAAAAAGCACCGTGTACCTCCAGCCGTGTCACAGCAGCTCCTCTGGATGGTGTTAAGATACCCGAGACCCTGGAGCACATCTGGGACTTCAGTGAATAAGGAACCCTCTTCTGATTCCTTCTGTATGAGTCTCAGGAAGGGCTATTCCATCGTGGGCCCAGCCAGAGGTATGAGAATAGGTCACTGGTCATAGTACCTGAGGAGGAATGTCAGGAAAGAGGAGATGGCCCTTAGACCAGTGGTCACAATACCAGCCCCATGCATCCCAATGCCATCACTATCTGTCCCTTTTTTCTCTGGGGTCCTTCATCGCTCTTTACTGCCTAATATCTTCATAATGTCTATTTTAGATGTTGTTCCCATCTCTCTCCGCCACCAGAATGAATAAAAGCTCTAAGGCAGCGCTGTGCAGGAGAACTTTTTGTGACGATGGACATGCTCTGTGCTGTCCAGTGCTGACAACCACTAGCCAGCGGTCGCTATCCGGCATTTACAAGATGGCCGCCGCTGCTCCCCGTCTTTCATTTTATTTCATTTTGATTAAAATTTAAATGGCCACCTGTGGCTACTGGCTACTGTGTTGGACAGCTGAGCTCGAGAAGGGCATGAGATGATTCTGCCATAGTTAGTGCACCGTTCCCAGGGACAGAAGAGGACCTTCCGGTGACCAAACCAAAATCCATTCTTCTGCTCGATGTGCAGCAAAGACAGTCCCTGAGACGTGGAGTCTGCAGCAAGGAAAGGGCTTCTAGAGGCAGCCGAAGGAGGAGATGGGGGGGTGGGGGGAGGAGACAAGCCTCAAACGAAAAGCAAATGAGGAAGGTCTGGGTAAAAAGTAGCACCCACGCTTAGTAGTCAATAGCTATGATTAACTGCATTGACCCTTTGATTTCTGGTTTCACACCTGGGGTCTCGGAGCTGCTCGAGAAACGCAAATATTCATTGAATAAATGACTGAAAATGAGGCTGTAGATTAGCAAGAAGGTGGGAGTGATGGTCAGGGACGAGTTGTGGTGGAAGTGGGTGGTGTTGAGGGGCCAAGGAAATGTGAGGTGTCGATGTTCGTGTTGCATATTCAAGGTCACGGGAGCGGTGGTCCCTCAGATGCTGACTTCCAGGGACGGGTGTGAGTTCGCTCTGCAGCCAGAGCTGGAATCCTGCCCGGACGGTCCGCAGTGTGGGGAGCACAGGAAGCAGCGTTTTTCCAGGGGCCCGGGCTGGTTGGGGAATTCCATCTGGTTGCAACCTTGTCCCTGACTAGCTCTTAGGGGGGACCTTGAAGTTGATAGCACGGACCTCACAGGTGTTGTAGGAAGCTTTGTAAGTACGCGAGACCTTTTTCCTCAGGATTGTTAGTGCTCCTGGCGTGATTCTTCTTCTGGGCACTGCACAGGATTGGAGAGAATCTGTGGACCCTCACTGGCCCTAGACCTCATCAGCCCGAGCTCGCACATGTTCCCCCTCCTGGTCGACTCCAGGCACCACCTGGGACTAACACTGTAACTGCCCATTGTCCCCATTCCTCCTTGGGAAAAAAAATCAAATTCCTTTTATTAAATGTGCCGAACGAATACATAAAAGACACCAATTCTCAGGACTTAGCAATGGTTATGGAATTGTAGATCCCTGAGTTATTCTAAGAGAACCCATAGAGAAGACACAGACATCCAGTCTTAAGAAAAGAATGTCTGTGGGCTCTCCAGCCCTGGCTGGCTCAGCCGGAAGGGTGTGTGACCCTTGATCTCGGGGTGGTGAGTTCGAACCCCAGGGTGGGTGTGCAGATTAGTTAAATGAAACCCTAAAAAAGGAAAAGAAAATTATGCTTTCTGGGCTAGCAAAGAGTACTTGTGTTGAGCTATTTTTCTATGAGCGAGCTTCCGTTTTTGGGGGGAAAAGTCGATCCCCAGATTGACTTCCTGTTTCTTATTTTTACTGCCCTTGAGGGAAGAAATTGTGTTTCCCTTTAACCGTGGGATTTTGCCATGGTTACACATGTAGCATTCAGTTAGCCTCTGGTATTTCGAGAATCTACCACTCTTCCTATATGGACCTCTGATCATAAGAGGAAAGTTTATACAATGATACAGCATCCATCCCTGGATTGATTTGCATTTTTTAAGTCAGTCCGTTGCTGTTGTGATTATGGCCTATAGGGGGCAGTAGGGACCTCAGCGAAACAGCAGAGCTTTAAGCTACTACTGTGGTCCTGTATGGGATCCCATAGCTCTCTAAAGCAGCTTCTGGACTTGCAGTGTGTGTGTGCATCCGCTGGAATCTGTCTAGGATGCAGGCTCTGATTCGCTGGGTCTGCAGCAGGTCCCAAAGCCCACGATTCTGCATTTCTGTCCAGCTCCCCAGCAATGCCAATGCTGCTGGTCCAGGGACCCCACTTTGAGTTGCGAGACGGTAAATGGCAGTGGTAGAGAGGC